>JAVJIF010033578.1:0-213764 GCA_038442645.1 Agave tequilana | reverse complement strand
TCTCACCACGGGAAACCTACATCTCAAGTCTTTTGAAGGTTAGCCGTATAAAAATCATAAAATTCGCATATTATAGTAATTTTTTTCGTGCATTGATGATTTGTTATGAACTGCTTTGATATTGATAATTAGGATTTTGGACACTGCATTGAAACAATCTACAGCGTACTGGAGTTTGTAATCGGGCACCACACCATTAGAAGTGTTAGCGAGCAGGGAGACACTGAGGAACTCGTGAAGGATCTCTCCCAATCCTCAAGGTACTTGATAATTTCTATTCGCATTAGGTGAATTTTTTGATCCACACGCTCCTGTTTTGTGATCAATTATAAAAAATTTCAGGCTAATAACGTGGATTTCTATATCAACGGACATGATCATTGCCTTGAGCACATTAGCAGCAACGACAGGTAAGTTCTAACTTGTTTTTCCAGCTTAGCTTTGATGCTTTCGTGTAGAAATCATCATATTTTCTGATAGTTTCAGAAATTGATTTCTACAAGCGAGATTTTTCTTGCCGCTAAAGGAAAGTTGATGTTTTTGATAAGAAGAAAAGAATCGTGGAATCGAAAGCACATTACATTATAAGTTCAACTTATCATTATTTTCAGATTCATTCCAGCAAAATGGCAAAAGATAAACATTTAAGGAGAGTGAATAATGCAGTTCAATACATCAAAGCATTCTAACTGTGTTTATAATTCTTGTTCAGTCCTATCCAATACCTTACAAGCGGAGGGGGATCAAAGGCATGGAGGGGAGTCTACACTCCGACACGGACAAGTGCAGTTCTTTTTACGATGGGCAAGGGTTCATGTCGATGGAGCTAACAGAGACAGACGCAAGAGTCGTGTTCTACGATTCATTTGGTCAAAGTTTGCATGAGTTCAGCGTGACCAAAAATGCTCACCAGGCGCTGTGAAGGAAAACAAAGTGTGTTGGCAGGACACTCTTTGTACATAAAGATCAATGGCTTCAGGTATTTGTTGTAGGAATTGGATGCGACTGTACTACGCATATAGGTGAATAGTCAGATAGACACTGGGGTTGAAGGCTTGACTACAGTATTAAAAGGAAACAGAAGAAGTGAAGGGTAGCAAAGGGCCAATGTGCTAGTCTTCTCCCATTGCAAAATGATGTAGCATATCATATTGTTTATGGCTGATCTAATCATACAGGAAATTGTCATTCTGCTACTGTCTTTTACTGTTCTATGGAATCAGACGTGTGTGAATGTGTGAACCAGTACACGCTTGAGTGATATCGGAAATGACCGACTCTGGAAAGAGCACTGCAACACTATCTGCTTTCACCGGAAAACAGAATCCAGGTCCCCAGAGAAACAACATCCTTAAAAATCATGTATAAATAAACTTGGCTCTAGAAGGTCGAGACCAATATTTAAAACAGACTGGTTTAAGCTTGGGCTCGCTCTGCATGAGTTCAACCTGAGTCCCCGCTACCTATTAAATTGCAACCTTTGTTCCTTGCATGCAATCAAATGTCTATGTTTTGGAGATACCATCAAATATGACTGTGTTTATGTTCTTTGTGGCCCAATGCCAGAATGCGAGCAAATGAAAACAACCACAAAAAGTTTTGGAGATGCAATCAAATATGTCTGTGCTGTTTATAGCCCCACGCCATAATGAGGAGCAAATGGAACGACTACAAAGTCATGGTAAAACTCAATCCATACACACACTCACAATCTCCAAAGCATCTGTTTCACAGGCCGCCTCAAAATTCATGTCGAGAAAAGACCTCTGAATACATTTTCTTCTTCATCGAGAGCTAATCTCATGTTGCTGTGAACATACCCAGAATCAATCTCTTTTACATAAATGCCAGCTAATACATATCAATGAAGCCTAGTATCATTTGACAAGTCTGGAAGCTAGTAGCTCGGCGAATATCTAGAACAATCCATTCAGGAAGCTGGTCGATCTTGAGCTGGTCCAGTAACAGTGGGTCCTCTTTAGAATGAGACAAAATTAATGAATAATTCAATCTATCCATGCAGAAAGAACCTTTACATGAAATTCAGCAGGCAAAGGCTGAACTCATAGTCTATAGAAACAATAGACACAGTTGCATACTACGATGAATCTACTATCTAGAAGTCGAAAATAAACAGTCTGCACAAGAGAAGGATCCATATGTGAGCAAGTCTTCAATCCTAAAGACTAAATACTGGAGGTAACAAAAAAAAATGCTCAGTACAACGCAATGGATAATTGGGACAAGTATTCAGATATTCTCTCATTTAGCCAAGGAACATCTATCATTGGAACTCTTTCTTTAGGTTATGCTCTTTTGAACACAACAAACCAGTTTGATTATAGATGACAGGCTGCCGATGCATGACATTCAGGCATTGCAATGGTTGTCGTTGTTTAAGAACTCTTTCAGAAGATTGCTGTCCTAATATCCAATACTGCCTACTGCGGACAGAAGTGATTGCATACATTCCCTCAAACTTGATTCCCCATACATTGTGTCAGTTGGCTTTTCCCTTGTTAATGTTTCTAATAATAAAGCCATATCTATAAACGTTGCCCATTCTTGAGACATCTCCAGTATATCCATACTCTGTTTACAAGCATATCAGTTAGTATCATAATTCAAAGTAAGGCAGCAGTAAATATATTCCATTGTGATTACTTATCATCCGAGCTTTTCCTTCATTAGAATTGAGCAAATCATAGAACACTGAATTTAAGTCAAAAAAGATGGAATATCTATTTCCCTACAACTGAGGTAGAACTTGAAGTCAATGTCTTTTAATGAGCTGGTGGTCTCTCAATAAGCAAGTGGTAGGATTCCATCCCAGCAGCATATGCTGACATGCATAGACCATGTACTTATGGATTCTGTTTGCTAGCAACCTAATCAGTCTACATTATTGGTTTCTTTAAGAATATATTGATATTTAACTGATGAATACACATCATTCTTCTAAGGCAATGAAAGAATACACTGCAGAAAAAACCTGTGACTTTCATGTACATTTTGAATAACCTGCTTGTGGCTTCCCCCAAACACCATCAAAGTAAAGTAACCGTCACATGGTTGTTAGCGAAATTCATCTGTTCTCCAGTTCTCAAGAGCAAGGAGAAATGGTTCTCTCTTGTCTAACTATCCTTGATCCTTTTACTATAAAGGAATAAATAAATACCCTTGCTATTCATTAGGAGACCAGGGCTAAGATTTTCGAGTAGGAATTTCAGAATCAAGAGTACTAAAATCATACTCAATGTACTCTGAGAAAAACTCACTAGTTTGAGTTGGAGGCTAGCACCCAAAAATACAGAAGCATAGGCCAGAAATGTTTTCAATGGAGCAACTTTCATGTCAAACATATTCAGAGTCAAAACTAGATCAGACTTTCCAGAAATAAGAATGGCTTGACTTCAAGCAATCAGGAATTGAGGTCCACATGACTTTTTACATTTGTACAAAGTTCAAGACTATAACAGTAAGTATTATTAATATCATATATTTTCAAATATAAACAAATAAAATGTAAAAAGGATCAAGGGTAACATTGAAATTAGGCTAACAAATAAAATGTACAGGGAAGTATTCTAGTAAGAACCGGGCTCACAATAAGCTTTGTGCAAACTCTACGGTGAGCCACTTAATGCATGATCCAAATCGTTCATCTTGATTTACATATTCAAATATGTTATATTAGTCATATAGAAAAGATGTCACTTTGATGTATAAGTAAAAATATCAGGAATCGCATGATTTTTATTGTTAGCCTAATTTGAGTATGCAGATCAAGATAAACGGTTCGGATCATTTATGGGGTGGCTCACAATGGAGTTAGCACAAAGCTTATTGTGAGCCTGGTCTCACTAGAATACTTCTCCGTACACAGAGTTCTCACTGAAATACTTCCCTACACACAAACACACACAAACACACAAAATAAGAATAAGCATCAATCATTTATGGCAGGTGGAAATTTCGTACACTGGAGAGGGAAATTATGTTGTTTGATTGCAGATCTGCAAGACTGCAATACTCCAATTTAAAGAGCAAATGAATATTTTACTTTGTCCCCAATATAAAGAGGTCAACTTACCAGTAATACTCTTATAAGAAGGACTGGTTCTTCCGATGGTCAAATCTGAAATCCAAAAATATTTTTGTTATTCATTTCTTTAGGTTCATGTGGTCATGGCGCATTATCTTACATATGGTTCACATGTTGTAATATCTGACGCATGAGAGATTGTCATGTGCTCTCTCCAGTTCAATGACATCACCAAGCTTACTGGTTTTAATCGCGGGGGTGGGTGGGGGGGGTGGAGGGGGTGGATCAGATATTTTAACAAGATGATGTAAAGATTGCAATGCAAAGTTACAACTCATATGAACTGAAAAAGGAGTTTACAAATAACAAGAGCAGAGCCAGATCATAAACATGAGATGATGATATCAACGAAGTCATATATATCAACCTGTCAGATACTTGAATTAAAAAAATGAGAGAATACTGAGAAAAAGTTTGATAATTCTTCTGTATTTTTGGATTTATTTGGCTTAAAAAAAAAAAAACAAAGTTCGGTTTATATTACAATTTACAAAAGAAGACAACTAACTGAGCTCACAAAACAACAAAAGCCTGCTGCAAGGGGAAAAATCATGAAGAGCACACGCCAACAGTAATAATTCCGCATCCAAGACCCACAATAAAGCCATACAAAGAAAACTGGCACTTTAAATCAGGAGGCAGAATTTTTCACTGAACCACAGAATTTCTTTGTGCACCCCCACCCCCCCCCAACCCCCCCCCCCCCCCCCCCCCCCAACCCAAAAAAAAAAAAAACAAACAAACAAATGCCCCACCCAAAAAATAAATAAACTACTTCCAGTGACTGCACACTTCCTGTAAAGTACAATTAGGACCTGAAGGTCGCACGGTCGAGGCACGTGGGAGAAGGAGATGCATTTTGAGTACTGGTGGTTCCTTCGATCTAAAATCACCACCTCTTCCTCAGTTTTAACTGCTAATATGGCGCAACCATTGCCCCAGCTGCAAGCAGATTACCAAAGAGACTCAGGTACAATTATCCCTTGATTAAATTGAAACAATTGATAATTAACGGCCTGTATCATCCTAATGTTAATAGTTCATAGCCAGTGAGATCTGCAATGTCTCATCACACACTGAGATCCAGTGAAGCCACAAGTCATAATAACCTACGGATGGTTTCATTAATAGTTAAATACCAAAGACGATATTTGTACTCTGTAGTCAGTTTCAAGCAGACCAGCATGGATACTGTTCAAGACCCCTTCGCTCTAAACACTAACTCTAACCCTAACAAGCCAAAGAAAGCACAGAACGGATAATCCTCGCCTCTTGTCCTCTCTATTTTTTGCCTACCTCCCTGCTCACCTTCTCTCCTCTCTTTCATCCTTTTCTGTTATTCCACCTCTTTCCTCTCATTTGTCCTTGCTCACCTTCTCTCCTCTTCTTCATCCTTTTCTGTTATTCCACCTCTTTTCCTCTCATTTGTCCTTTACCACTTGTTTAATTTCTTGAAGCAGTTAGCTTAGTTTGTTTAATTGTTTGAAACAACTAGCTGAGTCGTTCCCCCGCTTACATCAAAACTTGAACTTGAAACTTCCCACAACCTACTCTAACCCTTTACCACATGTGCCAGGTTTCAAGGGCTAAAACAACTTAATTGATCAGTTTGATTTCTTGAATTGATTGAATTAGTTATTTCACGTGTTTTCCTTTATTTCTTTCTTTCCTTCCTTCTTGCTTGCTTTCTTTCTTTTTTTCGAGTAAAAAAATGAATGAATCAACAAGTGACCAAACAAATAAGTTGGACTCCCCCCTAAATAGAGAACAAACGAGGTTGAAATTAATATGTTCAACTTATAGCTAAAATAATTCAGTTGACAGTTGCCGATATGCAGAAAATGTGAGATCACAGCTTCAATTAATATTGTTTAAAATATAAAATATCCCCATCCTGGATTGGCTATAGAACCAAAATCCAATTTGATTGATCACCTTTAGGCTTTAGATCCTATCATTTTGAATCTTGGGCCTTGTGATCCATAATTCATCCAAATTGGTTGGATAAATTCACACAAAAAACCCACTGGAACACCGTATTTTTCTTGGCGTCTACAATAACTGGTTCTTATCTATCTCAAGTAATATTTTGTTTAAAACATCAATATCATTTAAGCTACAATGGATTTATCTTCAACATGAAGAATTTGATTAAACCTCTACCGACAATTTAACTCATAGGAAAGGGATTGACACACGACACGCCAATCACGAATGGTTTTCTGATACATCTAAATTATTGTTAAATTCCTAAATAATATCTCAAACTCTTTCTTTGCTGTTTCATTTGTTTTTTTCGCTACTACTTATAAGTTGCAATGAAGGGATTTAGCTGGTAAGGGAATTACAAGCAAGTTAAATCACATAGCCAGACTAACAACCTCAAGGAGTAAAAATGTCCTGAGAACTTGACGCTGATATTTGGTAGAAACTTTGGAATAGTTCAGATTTGATAGAAAGTTAATTCACACACTAAATGGTGCATTACATTCATTTATACCAGTTATTTTTCTTAATATTGATAGGAACTTAGAAATAGTTCATAATCCACATATTTGTGCATGATGATTCATTATCCAACCTTTGTCATGATAATTTCGGCTTTGCAAAGTATTATCATTCCAGACACCAGAATTTAGAGGAAATATGAAATCAGGCATCTCAATCAAGAGTTAGAAAGGTACCTCACAGTTTATGGAAGAATTGTCTGGAGTTCTGCCAATTGCTTTTGGTATATCCTAGCTTGCTATTTCATCACACTTTTGTAGCTCGGAAGGGTTGACAAAGATGATACTCTGATGGGATACCCAATATGGCATAAGAACTAACAAATCATTGTGCATTGATATTATATATTCTTCCCACATTTCAACTGCAAGTGTGAAGTCATCCCAGCTGAAAGAGAGATCAGCCGTGACACGAGAACTGCAACTCAAGATTCTCTCAACAAGTTGGTGATCACAAGGGAAAACCACTTCAGATAATCTCATTTTCTCCATAACAAACTGTTTATTTAGTCTCATGTTTGCTCGACTTTCTCTTCTTGCCCCTGAAAGTTGAGGGCTTTCCAACAGTAAAATTGCACCACCTGTTGTAAAGATTATTGCATTAGTAAGTCCAAAGATAAATTGCAGTAGAAGACCTTTAGGTAACAGGTTGAACTCAGTTGAGACCCATTTAAGAATCAATCTGGATGGACACAGTAAACTATTTGGTTAGCATTCAGATTCAATCCGGAACATTTTCTTATATATAGCATTAGTTGTGTTTGGCATTTAATCTCAATTATAATATTTCAGAAGCAATTGTTTGCACAATAGTTCTTCCCCCAATTACAAGTTAAGGTGGAGCACTGATTCTAACAGAAAAGAATCTTGAAGTAAGAAAGAGTAAATATTTGATGATTACCTGAAGATACTTGCATTAATTCATGTTTTTTTTGTTATGAACAAGAAATCTTCAATGCTCCCCAACCCCCCCCCCCCCCCCCCCCCCCCCCCCCCCCCCCCCCTTTCTTCCCCCGCCCGCCACACACCCCCAACCCCCAAAGACAAAAAACCCTTCCCCTTCCTGCTCCATATTTCTGCGTGCGAATGATGAGATCAGGTTTACAACAGTAAGATCTTACAGTGAGTACAGTCTAACTAAAATTGAGTAAATATACGAGAGGTGAATAATGTTATTATGCAAAATAAACCGAACAGAAATTGATTTAATTCCCAAGTCGCTACAAAATGACTACCTGAAGAGCATGCAAACCATTAGCAAACTCCTTATCAAAAATTTCATCATCTTTACCCAGTCGTAATGGTTTGCTAAGGAGCTCCAAAGAGTCTAAAGACGAACCAGGCCCAGTGCCAGACGAAAAAAGATGAAAACCAAGAAGAGTCACTCTGGCATAGCGTAAGTCGAAACCAAACTCGTCCTGAGAGAACCAATACATGTTGTCTGATGCCGGTGAAGGCAAGGAAAATCTGGGTCTTTCAACTTCACATTTAAATAGTATTTGAGAGAGGAGGGAAATTAGCTTTGCATCCTCATCATGCTCATTGTTACGGGTAAACCAAAGAGTTAATGTAAGCCTTTCACCATCAAGTACCTGATTTATCAAAGTAAAGGTAAAAAAAATGAATAACGAGTCAAAGCAAACATTTTAATTGTGCAAATGTCTTATCTATTAATAAGTATAAATCAATAGCGGTGAGGCATCACTTTGATCCAAGAAATAAATAAATTAATAAGTCATCGTAATATGAACAATGAAGCTCAACTAAGCTGGCTACAGGTGAGGAGCACGTCCTTAAACCACTTTCAATTATTGTCATCATGTAAGTCTTTGTTCAAAAACTCTAGTCAAGCTCCTGACTAGATCTTTGCGCCCACTGCCAACATGCAGTCAACCCTTTTCAGATACCCACTACAATGACCAAGCTCCTACACAAGATGATTACAAGAAAGAGAAGTGTATTCCACAAAAGCTTGAAAATTGAAACAAACTGTCCGGTTACTCTGGTAAGCATTATTGTCACAGTAATGCTCATGCAACAAATGAGCAACTGCCAAAATCCTTCAAGACAACAATCTTCAGAACATAGAAAAGATGGCAATGTTTGCTTTTGGGAAGAGCAACAAATTGTCCTGTGGAATGAGACAATGAAACAATTTTCAAATCGGCAGGGTAGGAGGCATAGGTAGAGTATAAACTCCTAAAGATTTAATTTGTTTATGAAATCCCTAAAGGAGCCCAAGAGATCTCTCTTTTGACACTCTTGGGCTTCCCGCTTCTTTGTCATGTGTCTTTGGTTCTCCTCATTTACTCTGGGGGGAAAAATTGGTTAACCTGAGCTATATATACAGAGGAAAGGTTTTTACATGGATATGACTTACAAATTTTGATTTCAAGCTAGAATGAAAGATGCAGAATGACACAAGGAAGAGAAGAAGAGCGAGAGAAGAACTAAATAATGAGCTTTATCGTGCAGTTCCCAAAAAATAAAAAATAAAAAATTCCAAAAATGAGAGACCTCTCTTCAAACCATTTTTATAGGCTTACGGACCAAAGGTAATAACAAAAACTCTAGAGCTAAAACCATTAGATCCAGTCAGACTCAAGTACAGACAAGGTTGGAGAAATCTGCTTGAAAGGGAATCAAGTGATCAAAGAAACACCACATGGTCTAAGAAGAATTGCCACATTAAACTTTTACTTCCTGCTTCTCATGGAAATTCCAATAGTAATTCCTTGGGATGCACCTAGGTAAGAGACACTTTAAAGGTGGAGCCATCTCGTGACAAACATGTTAGACACAAGTAGCAAACACAATATTTCTATTTTGTATGTACTTTTAAAATTTGTTGTCAATGTGTCGTATCATGTTATGCCCATGTAGCGTGTATGGGGCATATTCCACCAATATACATAGTGCCAGATCTTAGCTACTGTGTCTACAACTTTTACTCTAAGCTGAAATAATAAGTCAATTTATGAAATTATTGGCACTCCAACAAATAAAGTGGATTAAATGGTCATTTTATAGCCCCCATCCTGCTTACCTCTTGTGTGGCAATTTTCTAGATCAGTGAACCACATAGCTCTCTACAAATGATGTTTTGGAACATGGCACAACAGACTCATCTCTTCTTCACTCCCACCAACCTCAATGCCAACACCATCACTTCCTTCCACTACCTCGTACCATCAACATGAATCTAGCATCACATCTACCCACAACCATCACCTCTAATTAGGAGTAGTGGAGTACAAACAGGGAGAGCTGATCCACCCAGGTCCAGACACACCTCACCTTCCGAATACCCTAGCCAAACCTCTACAAGATACAAACCACTCAACCTGATGCCCACTCTGAACCAACTATGGTTTAGAATGGGTTTAGCCATATTCTAGGAATGAAGAAGATGAGAAGATTGAGAAGAAAGAGGCAAGGGAGAGGTGGCAGTCACAAGGTGGAGTTCTGATGGGAGCGAGGGAGAGGTGATCACAATGAACTCAGATGGTGAGAGGAGGTAGTGGGGCGAGGGTGGTGGGGCCAGATTCTAGGGATGAAGAAGCCGAGAAGATTGAGAAGGAGGAGGCAAGGTAGAGGTGACAGTCAAAAGGTGGAGTTGCTGATGAGAGCGAGGAAGAGGCGATCACAATGAACTCATATGGTGCGAGGAGGAAATAGTGCGTGAGGGGGGTGGGGCAAGAGTGTGTGAAGGGAAGTGGCACTTGGATATGTGGAAGAGGTAATGGACAGTGGTGATGGCCATATACTGAGAAAGATGAGATGATGAAGAAATGAAACAAAAAGAAAAAAAAATTAAATGAAAACAATTATAGGTTGCTCAGCTTTTAAATCTATCAAGTCAGAACACAACAATACCTGATGGCTGATTCCTTGGCCAGAATACAATTGGATTTGAAATTGGATTATATTTCGTCCTCGTCATCGCCATCTGGGCCTTTTCCCATAAAAATGGGTTTAGCTATGGAGCAAGTCACCGCGAAATATTTGACAGTTTTACGACTGACTATCGACCTCACATCAACCCTCTCATAATTAGTATCAATTTTGTGACCAAATAAATTTTTGCAAGAGAAGGGTTTACCACACTCCTAAAAGACGAGTTGGTGTCCTCCAAATTCATTCTAACTTAGAAAAATGTCTAGAAGGGAAACAATAATAAATTTGCTATATGAAAGCACCCACTCTGGGGTGTGCATAAAGCCAAGAGTCACCCAAAACGCATAATCAAAGAGATGAGAAATCGGTTTCTATTTATTGAATCCAAATATTCTAACATGACCACGACCTAAAGACGCCCCAGCAAAAAACCATCGCATGGCTAGGGTTGGTGAAGTCAACTTGTCCACATTGCAAACCAACCTCTCGTTGCCGACCATGGTGTTAACACCAAACTTTATTAAATAAGGTTGGTAAGTGAAAAGCAAGAAGTCAAGGTTTAAAATCTTAGTATCTGTTAATGGTTTATAGTATCGATGTTGTCAATATCGGCTCTTAATATCGACAATATCAGCATTTAATATCAACAATTTCAGGCAATTTTATAGGGGTAATCGTTGGCCCAAAGGCTATTTGCCCTTTGTTTTTATTTTGATGATAATAAAACACATGTGGTTATAGATACTAATAATTTCATCTATATAAGTTTCAGATTTTTCTTTTGTTGCATTTGGCTTCTTCATGAAGACACACGTTTTTGAAGCCCTCAAAATGATGATCCAAGAGCCCTAGCACAAATAGAAACAAACATGGGACTCGTCACGAGTATCAAGCTCAAAGGATCAAGATGCAAAGATAATAGATTTCATGAGAAGATTTGTATTTTTGTATTTCTGTAAGAATTTAGTTTTGTTAAAATCAAGAGTTGAGATAGTGCTAGCTAACGAGATTCACACACACAAACTAGCTTTTATCTCTTATATTTGAAATTTATTTTAACTTATTTAAGTTTAGTTTTTCAAAGTAGTTTTTAAAAAAAAAACTATTTTATAAAAGTAGAAAATTACTTTTGCAAAATATAGTTCTACATTTGTTTTTGTGCTGATCTTTGATCACATTATAGACTCAAATTAATCACATGAACTTTATTTTGTGATGGTTTTATCAAAGAATTTTTACTAGAATAAATTGAAAAGTATTTCAAAATCTGTTTCATATTTTTGGCCTTGTGTTGTTCGATCGCTCTGCAGAGCTTTTGATCTGCCGGTCGATCGACCAGTCGACCGTGTGTGCACAAGTTATTCAAAATTGGCTATGCACGTCGGTCGACCGACCGGTCGACCGATGAGTCTCTGCTCTCTGTTTAGGAGTGCGGTCGACTGATCGGTCGACCGAAAAACCCCAACAGTCAAAAATCTAACCGTCGGTCGACCGACAGGCTAATTAAGCCTGGGTTTTCCCCAAACGACTAGTTTTTATTTTTGTCATTTGTGGGTTAATCCCCAATGACTATATTTGATTTTCTTCTATGTTTTGGGCCTCCATAAATAAGTGGCCTTAAGAAAACTTAAAAGAGCTTTTGATTAATTATATTGAATCATTTTTACAAGGATTTACAAATATTTTCAAGAGAAATTTTTCACAAGCTAGTTTCTTTCTCAATACAAGAATTTCTCAAAAGCTTTGTTCTTCATTCCTACATTCTCAAACCTACACTCACCACAATCTCAGAGCTACAAATCTCTCCTCTTGACTATAGGAATTGTTTTAGTGAGCCTCTTTTGGGTAATCCTTGAGTTGTTACCTCCTTGTATTGAAGCATTGTAGAGGTTGAGGTCTTAAGTGAGCTTGCGGGTTCATCGTTGTAAGGTGTTGCGGCACCAAGTGAGAGGACTTGCGGGTCCAATTCGTTCTTATGAGAACGTGTAGAGAAGCGATCTTGCGGGATCGATTTTAGTAGAAATCTTTAATTGCGGTGAAGGCGGGGATGTAGAGCAAGTAGCTCAAACCTCGAAACAATTCTCTCATAATTGTGATTGCTTATCTCACTCTTTCTAACTCTACTCACTCTATATAATTGTTTCATGCTCTTTATTGCTATATTTATAATTGTAATCTTGCCCTTGTGTTGATATTGTTCACTTGTGCTTATTAGTTTCTAGTAATTTTAATTTCGCATTATTTGCCATAATTATATAGCCATCACTCATTCACCCCCTAGGTGATTTCAATCGGTATTAGAGCCTAATCCCTAGTTTTTTGTTTAACCACCTTAGGGAGATCCTTCTTTTGGTTATATTTATTGCATTATATATACTTGCTTATTTACATTCATGGCATCTCACGATTTTTCTAGCATCAAGTCCCCACCTAAATTTGATGGGCTGAACTTCCCTATATGGAAGGTCAAGATAACTCTATTCCTTAAGTCCCTAGGAGTTAGAGTGGCCAAGACCATTACCAAGGAGTTTGTTGAACCTCACGGTGATGAGGATACATGGTTCGAAGCAACCGCCAAGGACTATGTGGCCAATGCTAAGACACAATATGCATTAACACAAGCATTAAATGATGATCTTTCACGTGTTATTAATTGCAAATCCGCATTTAAAGTTTGAAATGACTTGCTTATAACTTATGAGGGAACTTCTCTAAGTCAAGAGATCCAAAATTGACTTGTTTCGTTCTCAATATAAAAATTTTTATATGCTTGAAAATGAAACTATTGATGAAATGCTTTCTCGCTTCACTAAAATCACTAATAGATTGTTTTCCTTAGGTGATGAAAAAGTCAACGATCAAAATGTGAGAAAAGTCATTAGAGCTCTTCCCAAAACTTGGGAAGTCAAGGCAACAACTCTCAAGGAGCTAAATGATCGTGAGGGGATGGAATTCTCTGAATTTATTGGGAACCTCAAGACGCATGAGATTGGAATGAAGATTCATGAAGAAAGAAAACCGCAAAAGAAGAAATCTATAGCCTTCAAAGCAACTCCAACCATTGTAGAAGAAGATGAATCAATAGACGAAAGAGAAGAAGATTTTGACATGCTTATTAGAAAGGTTGGCAAAATGTTCTACAAGAAAGGAAGGATGAACAACATGCGGAGAACAAGACCTCAAATGAGAAGTGAATGAGGAAAAGATGAAATGGGTCCATGCTACCTTGTAAGAAGCGGGGCATCTTATTGTTGATTGTCCTTCTCTCCATGTGACTTCCTCCAAGAAAGTGCACAAGAAGAAGAAGGACATGGTGGCCACTTGGGATGATTCGAAGACGGAGTCTGAAGGAGAAGAAATCGACACCGCAAATGTTTGCTTCATGGCAAGCGGAGAGGAATCACCAACGGTAATCATTGAACCCTCTCTAGATGATAATGAGCTTACCATGAATGAACTTGCACAATTTTTTGAAGAATTACAAAATAGATATGAGTTTTCAATTCATCAAAACAAAAAATTGAAAAAGAAAAATGAGTTTTTGAAACATAAACTTGAGATTGTTTCCAAAGAAAAAGAAGAACTTTTTGTTGTGTTTTCAAAAGAATAAAGATAATTTTGAAAATCACAATCGTATTTATAAAGGGAAAAACCCTAAAATGAGTTTTGATATAAATGAGTTTCAATCTTTGAAAATCAGATGAATGTTTTAGATTCTACTTTAAAGATTTGTGCTTTCAATGTTAAGAAATTAGATGCCATGTTCCAAAGGAAAAAACTCAAGAGAAACCCAATTCACAAGCACACAACATGCATGTTCACAATGCACAACACAATCATGCATTTATTTATGGCAAGATGTATACTTGTACATATTGTGACCGCAAAGACCATTTAGCCAAATTTT
The DNA here is from genome assembly GCA_038442645.1 of Agave tequilana. NCBI lineage: Eukaryota > Viridiplantae > Streptophyta > Magnoliopsida > Asparagales > Asparagaceae > Agave > Agave tequilana. Next base: position 199,348 of record JAVJIF010033578.1, on the reverse strand, counting down.
GTTATGCCAAGTTAAATATGAAAAATAAAAATGTTTGAGTTCGTGAGAGTACTAACAATATAGGACCCAAAAAAATTTGGGTACTAAAGAATACTCCTAAATTTTTTGATGTAGGTGAGTCCTCCTCCAAGACGTAGGGGGAGACATCACCTTGGTGGTGGATGCATTGAAGCTTGATGAAGATACAAATTTAATGCATCGCTATCAAGGAAGTTAGGTGAGAGTCAACCACCTCCTTTTGGAGATTTCTAGCGTATATCGGTAACATCTCCACCTTGTCAAAAACTTTGATTTGTCTAGAACTCTGCTCTTGTTATTTATTTGTTTGCTATGATGAGTTGTTAAACATTCATGCACATGATTTACTCTCAATTTTATTTGCTTAACATGTTTCATGCATTTACATGATTTGTCCTTAATTTGTTCTAAATTTTAATAGATAACATGTTTAAGTTCTATTGATATCTTGCTTGTTGATGTAATACACATACATGTTGATAGCTTTAAACACTTCTTATGTGTTCCATATCCTGTCTTTGAGTGTATTTAACATCACTTGCTTGAATGAGTATATGTATACTATTATACTTATGGGTGAAAAATATTTTTGAATATGATTTAAATATTTTGTGAAAATCATCTTATGGATTTAGATTTAGTTTGTTTTGATAAAACACATCTTGTCCAGAAATATTTACTTTTTAAATATCCTTTTAAATAATATTAGCTATTATTTTGAAAAATAATCTTAGTATTCATTTTTAAAATCCTTAAATTTTTTATTTTTGAACTGGTCTGGTCGACCGAGTTAACATGGCAAACAATCAGGTCGGTAAACCAAGCAGTCGACCGACATTGATGATCATTTTTTGTCAGAGTTCTCAGGATTTATCGGGCGACCGACCATTCGATCGGATTTTTGAAACTTTGTTTTACAGTGTTTTCTGGATTTATCGACTGACCACACTTTCGATGTTTTTTTATTTACAATGGTCTTGGGTTTCTTCAGTCGACCGAGTCTCGAACTTGCTGCTATTTAAACTGTTTTAAAACCTTAGTTATTCGTATCTCTCTTACTTTCTCTTCCTCTGCTGAACCCCTCTTCTAACCCAACTCCTTCCGCCTCTAAATTCTTCCCCATCTCTCAATTCCTTTCCAAATTTCTTGGATTTCACAAGTTCACTTGGAAGTCTCTTGATTGGGAAAGTTTATTCGGATTTTCACCAAGGTAATTTTCATCTATCTCTCCTTGGTTCTTCAATTTTCTTGTTCCCATATTTTCTAAATAATTTTTGTTGATTTCTCAGTTCATCTCCACCTTATTTACAATGTCCACCAAGTGTTCTCGAACTGATAAATCTAAACAGCCTGAATCTTCATCTAGACCCAAAAATGTGTTTGTTAATGATAATTGCATGTTAAGCATTCCATAATTTGTAACAAACATGTTATCTCGGGCGGCATTGTGGTACTAGCTTATTCTGAACATTTGAACCTTGCTCCGATTTTGAGAACGAGTTCCCTAGAGTACTTTGTTATTGTAAAGGAACAAGTTTACCCTGAGCAAGTTGAATATTTTAATTCTAATCTGTCCTTCATTGATAATCGAATTCAATCTAGGTTTAAAAATATCGATATCAATATTTCTCTTGAGAGATTCGCTCGAATCTTTCAATTGTCGTGTGAGGGTGCAGATATCTTTCACTTTGGTTTACATGATTTTGACTATCCTGCCGATGAGACTGCTCTCACCGCCTCTCTTCTTCTGCACGACGATGATTTCCTGGGTCTAGTGAGAAATGAAGAGGTAAAGTACTATACACTTACCGCTTAAGTCTTATCTAAGATCGTGTTCTATAATCTCTTTTCAAAATCAGGAGAATATAGTCACGCCCGGAGGTCTGCTCCTCTTCTCATTTATATCCTTCTGAAAAGCATTTAGAGTTAATATCCCTAAACTCATTGTCGACTTTATGCTTTCTGAACACCTATTGATTCCTAGTAGAAATCTCTCCTACAGAATGATTATTACTCGTCTTTTAAAGCACTAAGTTGATCTTTCTGATGAGAAGGTCATTGCCCCCTCTGTGGACATAAATAGTACACTCTTAAAGAGGATGCAAACTTGCACTCGTATTCATGGACCTATCCCTCCTGTCTAGCCCCAAGTACCATTTTCTTCTGGGTCTACCTCATCTTCAGCAAATCCATACGCTGTTGTTATGACTCAGATACAGGATTTATCTCTTAAGTTCACCGCCTCCACCGAGCAGATCTTAGCGAATCAATTCGACCTACAACAGCAGTATCAAAATAATATGTCGTATGTGTGCTCCTCTATTCGCTATCTCCAGAGATCCGTGAACGTGAGTTTTTTCCAGATTGGCCCATTCCTATTCCAGATGGTTTCACTCATCCTCTTCCTGCTACGGGTCCTCCGTTTGATCCGTGGGTCATTCCTTCTGATGCCTCCGAGATGTATCATTCAGTGCCTGCTCCTCCTGAAGATCCAGATTTTCAGCCGTACACTTCTTCCCTTGGAGATGACAATGCTTGAGCTCCCCTTTTGTGATGTTGACAAAAAGGGGGAGAAAGAGCTATGATGGATGTTAAGGTTATTTTAAAAACACTTCTTTTGATTAAGTACTTTGTGGACGATGGTATTTGTTGTGTTAAAACACTTGTGTATTTTCACTTTGTGGATGTTAGCACTTTGACTTTGTGATATTTTCCTTTTATGTTGGCATATATTTTGTACCCCTAAAATGGTTTGTGGATTTAATCTATGGTATGAGATCCTTTGTCTATGGTATGATTATTAGTTTATGGTATAAGAATTCATTTGGCTAAGGTATATGATATTTTTTTTTTGAAATATAGTTTGGTCTTTATTTATGTGTTAGTATATAGATCTTGACACATATTTTCTTTGTGTGTGTTGATGGTATGTATCTTCTTATATTATACTTTTGTGATCATCCATCAACCCCTTGTTTTGGAGGATGGAGGTATAGGATGGTTGGAGGAAATCATTTATGCATATGACTCTTTATATGTATATCTTTATATGCATAAATGCTTTGCATAAGAATTCATATTGAATATCCTTTATTATGCTTTTTGATGCATTGATCTTAACTTGTATATTTATCATACGCATGTGTTTAGGGGGAGCTTCATTTAAAGTTTCTTTCAAAATTATTTAAAATAACTACATGTGTTTTGTCATCATCAAAAAGGGAAAGATTGTTGGTCCAAAGGCTATTTACCCTTTGTTTTAATGATAATAAAAAATATGTGATTATAGATACTAACAATTTCATCTATATAAGTTTTAGGATTTTCTTTTATTACCATTTGGCTTCTTCATGAAGACTTACACATTTTTGAAGCCCTCAAAATGATGATCCAAGAGCCCTAGCACAAAAAGATACAAACATGGGACTCTTCACGAGTATCGAGCTCAAAGAATCAAGATGCAAAAATAATAGCTTTCATAAGAAGATTTGTATTTTTTGTATTTCTGTAAGAATTTAGTTTTGTTAAAATCAAGAGTAGGTATAGTGCTAGCTCATGAGATTCACACACACAAACTAGCTTTTATCTTATTTTAACTTATTTAAGCTTAGTTTTTCAAAGTGGTTTTTAAAAAAAACTATTTTATAAAAGTAAAAAATTACTTTTGCAAAATATAGTTCTACATTTATTTTTGTGCTGATCTTTGATCACAAAATTATGGACTCAAATTGATCACATGGCCTTTATTTTGTGATGGTTCTATCAAAGAATTTTTGTTAGAATAAATTGAAAAGTATTTCAAAATCTGTTTCACGTTTTTGGCTTCGTGCCAGTCGACCGCTTTGTAGAGCTTTTTGCTCTGCCAGTCGACCGTATGTGCACAAGTTATTCAAAATTGACTGTGCACGTCAGTTGACCGACGGTCGACCGATGAGGGTCTTTGCTCTCTGTTTGGGATTGCGGTCAACCGACCGGTGAACCGGAATACCCCAACGGTCAGATATCTGACCGTTGGCGGTCAATCGACCGGTCGACTGACAGGCTAATTAAGCCTGGGTTTTCCCCAAACGGCTAGTTTTTATTTTTGTCTTTTGTGGGTTAATCCCCAGCGACTATATTTGATTTTCTTCTATGTTTTGGGCCTCTATAAATAGATGGCCTTTAGAAAACTTAAAAAAACTTTTGGTTAATTATATTGAATCATTTTTACAAGGATTTACAAATATTTTCAAGAGAATTTCCACAAGCTAGTTTCTTTCTCATACAAGAATCTCTCAAAAGCTTTGTTTTTCATTCCTACATTCTCAAAGTTACACTCACCACAATCTCAGAGTTACAAATCTCTCCTCTTAATTATAGGAATTGTTTTAGTGAGCCTCTTTTAGGTGATTCATGAGTTGTCACCTCCTTCTTGTATTGAAGCATTGTAGAGATTGCGGCCTTATGCCAGCTTGCGGGTTCGTCGTTGTAAGGTGTTGCGGCACCAAGTGAGAGGACTTGCGGGTCCGGATCGTTCTTATGAGAACGTGTAGAGAAGCGATCTTGCGGGATCGATTTTAGTAGAAATCCTTCATTGCAGTGAAGGCGCGAACATAGAGCAAATAGCTCGAACCTCAAAACAATTCTCCTGTGTTTGCGATTGCCTATCTCACTCTCTCTAACTCTACTCACTCTCTATAATTGTTTCATGTTCTTTATTGCTCTATTTATAATTGCAATCTTGCTCTTGTGTTGATATTGTTCACATGTGCTTATTAGTTTCTAATAATTTTTAATTCCGCATTTATTTGCAATAGTTATATAGACATCACCTATTCACCCCGCTCTAGGTGATTTCATTAATATCATCTTGAGTACCTAAAAATCCCAGACTATATGACTCATATATGAGAATCAGCTAACATTTGAAACCTTGCAAGAAGCAATGATATGGAGTTGTTGCAAAATAAATATCATCTCGTTACCATTCAAACATTTTCTCATCTATATGGATTTGCTACACAAAGAATGCCTTAAGTCAAGGCCATTGAGTAGCTGATCAAATTTTTGTAACAGGCTGTCAATTGATATTAACTCAAAGTTACGCGACAGTTGAAGAACACATAAAGGGCAAGCTTCAAGAGAAGCGATAATGTAATATCCCTATTTAATTATATTGATAATCATTACTAATTTAAATTGTTATTATCCCTAATTATTATTACTACCAATTATTTAATTGATGATATTAGCATTATAAATTTTTATTGTTATCATGGATAAGTTATACATTATAAATAATTATCATTGTTACTATTATTACTTTAAATTTATTATCACTATTGCTTATTATTTATTAGCATTCTTAATTATTATTATTATTTTATTTTATAGGTATATTGATAAAGCCCACAATTTCCTTTTCCACTCTTTTCCCTTCTTATTTCATATAGCCCGAGCTAAAACTTAAGCCCACAGCCCACTTTTTTCTTCCCATTTATTTTATATTAAGCCCAGCCCACTACTCCAAGCCCATAGGCTTTATACAAAAAAATGATGAAATTAAATAAAACAAAATCAAACCCAACCCAAAAGTCCATCTCCCTCTTCTCCTATATATCATCTCCTTCCTCTCTTTCCCCCCACTGCAAAACCGTAGTCGCTCACCCTACTCTTAACATACAATCTCTCTTCTTCACTGCTCTTGCCGCCGAGCACCCCAACGCCCTGCGCCTCTTCTCCCTTGCAGCACCCACCTGTCACCACCATGCAAGCGTCGCGCCCACCTGGACCCATGTTGTCACACGGCGCGCTGCCCCGTCATCCTTTCTCCACCTCTTCACCCAACACCGCCCGCATGTGGTCACCGCTCAGCCTCCCTCTCTCCCTCACTTGCATTGAGGTGAGCGCCACTCGAGCGCCACCACCTCTCCCTCTCCTTCTCGTCGCGCCACCGTCCCCTACTCTACGCCAAGCACTTCCATCACCTTACCGCACTTGGCCTCCTCTTTCTTCCCGTGTGCGCCACCAGCACACCAAGCAACTGCCGCCACCCATCATCATCTTCTTATTTCTCTTCTTCCTCCCGTACACCCACACCGCCACCTACAACCCGACTGCAGAGCGCTGCCAGCATCTCGACATTGGCGTTGCCTCCACCGACCGCCTACACCTGATCCCATGTCGCCTTCCCCCTTCATCTCTCCTCCTCGTCATCTTCTTCTCTCTCCACTCCATGTAAACCCAACCACATTCTCATCATCCCCTCTTCTATCGTCGTGCCAACAGCCCTCGCACCGCCAGCCGCCGCTACCCAGTCAGCGAGTTCCACCATCGTCGCCCCCTTTCTTCTCCTTCTTCCTCTCGTTCTTTCTTTTCTTTCCTATCGGACCCCGACAACACAGAAACCCAACCCGATAACACTTCACCTGATCCATAACTCAAGTCCAACCCGCACCGGCCAGACCCGGCCCGATAAGGGATCAAATCTGACCCAAAAAGGTAAAATTATATTTAATCCCGTGAACAATAAATTTATATCATTTCAAACCCTGAAATATTACAACCAACCCTTATTAATTTTCAGAAATTTACAAAACAAACCCTGATTGTGTCTCGGACGATTTCTTGACCATTCGGAGTCCGATTCTCACGATTCTCGAGGCGTTGGAACCATGGAGGAAAGAACTACGCATCTGTGACAACTCTGTGAGCGTTTTCATTGTTTAAAATAAAGTATGTTTATTGTTGATAATTTGTTAATTTAGTAAATAATTCATTATTGTCAATTACTATATTGTTTATTTAATCTCCTACTAATTATAGAATTGTACCGTGTATGTGTTCTTGACTATTTTACATAAATTCCATATTATTATAGTAAATCAATTTATATTGTGCAATTTATTTATTTAATGTAAATATTATTTAAATCTCTTATTAAATTCTCTAGCATGTGAAAGTATTTAGAAATGGTAGACTTTCATATTTTAATTTCTTGTACAGTAATTAAATATTTTGCTTTGGATTGTTCATTCATGTGATGACATGAAATTATTATAAACATTTAAGTAAATAATTATTAATAAATAGAAATTTCATTATTGGAATTATTGATTATTGTTATTTAGAAAATAATTAAAAATAATTATAATCAATGAAAATTTCAGATAAATCAAATTATTTATTTTGACACTTTAATGATTATTCTTGAAAAGATGGATCTTTTACACATGACTATTACCTGATAAAAACCAAGATAGTGTTACAGAAATTACTGGAAGAATATTGATTCATTATTCTATGGTTATATTGTCACACTTATATCGTGTTCACATTGTTAACACGGTTACTGAAATGTCATCGTATTATTCCTATGGTCTAGGTAACATAAATATTGATTATCTTAGTAAATTAAATAATATGACCTTAAACAACTTGCATTAGGATTGGAGAAATTAATAGGGGAGACAACGTCTGTATTTTGATTGGACCTAGGATACAAATTACGCAGCCGAAAGAGGGTCCCACTGCAGGGCTCTCAAGGATACTGGCATCCCATCTTATTTATATTGTTATTGTTATTGAGTATCTAGCAGTACGTCCTGGTTCAACGCCAAGGGCTTGGGTCGTGGTCCCGAGTATGTACGGGACCCACCTAAAAATATGGACTATCTCCACCAATCAGTTTCAAATAACATAGGACTCCAATTGACATGTGTAGGGAGCATAATATGGAATGTGTTTACTGCATGTGACAATTGGTGTTCGCTAACATAGTTAATAACAAGAGATCTTCCATAGTGTACCGTAAATTGATGTGTGTTGACTTATTGTATACACACGCACTGATAAACTCCTGACCCATGATTCTAAAACAGATTGACTTTTTCACTGTTTATTCATGTATCATATGTTATCGTACTGGTAATATGCTTGAAATATAATTAAAATATATTGTTTGTTATTATTATATAATATTACACTGCTTCCTCATTTTACACACTCGCTGGGAGTTTTCTGCCCCCTGGATTTACATATCCAGATTAAAGAATATTTCATTTTGGTGATCAGGTGTCTGAGAGAGATCATATGTGATGCGAGGAGCCCAGAGTTTCTCTCTGCGTGATCACCCGATTTGGATATTATTCTTGCTTCTCTTTTAATTTTCATTGATTTATTTGATTCTCTACAGGTAGGGCTCATTATTTATTCTATTAGATCATTCATTCATAGAATAATGTTATCATGTGTGAAATTTTATATATATTATTGTAGTGATCTTAATTTAGTATAGTCGAATTATATAGCTTGCTCAGGGTTACATAAGACTTAGTGTGTATACGTGGGGTATTCTCCTTACATGTGTTGCCGACTCTCGTAGCATCTCCGCGCCACTATATTTTGAGAAGCGGAGCGTGACAAATAATAAACTATTTCAAGTAAGCAACTAAGAAAAACATATCAAGCAAGCAAAGGCATCAGATTCTACACAACCTCGTGCACTAGTAAACACGACATATGATGAAATTAGGATGTCCTACTTGTTTCATGATCCTTTAATGTCAAAAAGATTACGACAAGGAGACACAAGCGTTGGAGTCAATCAATTGGTAATACAGACGCTGCATAATCATGATAAGACAGATAGTGATTGGATATATGCAAAAAAGTCGTTTCAGGTATAATTTGAGCGAGGAAAATCACCAGCTAATTTGCATGTAATATTCACCAGATCACTGCCTGCGGAGCAGAGGCAAAAAATTCCACAGAAGGTGAATGTGAGAAACAGAAAGATACCTCGTCTACAGAATGAATGTTGCGACTGTCTGCTGTGTACATAAGAACATCCTGAAGATGTGCAGGAGTCAATTAGTTCCATTCATCAGACATTTCTTCTGGGCACATACTATTACCATAAAATGATTTTCTTTTTCTTTTTCCTTTTTTTTTTGGTGAAGTAAACCATAACATGATAAAGAAGCAGAATTGCTTACTCCAGCAACTGGCACAACTGAGGAAGGATCCCCATCCTTAAATTGGAAAAGTCCACCTTTGAAATCCTTTCCATGACTGTTCAAATAACAGACTGCCTTTATCAGGAGATAGAAATCAGTTAGAAAGGAATATTGCACAGGCATCTAAAAGCTCCATTTCAAATAAAGGAAATGTAGGCTTAAATACTCATACAATAATCATTTAAAACTGACAAGTGTGTAAAAAGACAGTTGCTGAGTTATGAAGGTAAATTACAACTTCTGTTAATTCTCTTGCAGGCATTTACATCTTTGTGCAACATTCCTTTACACCAAAAAGTCAATTTTTTCCTCTCCTTTTTAGGATTAGAAGCCAAAATGCCAGTGTACTCAGCAATTAGTCCAGAAGCTGCAGTGACGCACCCTTAGGCTATAATATGGAAGAATTACAGTTACAATCACTAAAAACATGCAAGGAACTAGCTAAAATCATGGATTGTTCATGGTCCAGCAGTACCTTCCATTCCCAAACCAGATTAAACGAATAGCAATCACAAATTAAATAACAACAATGTTTAAAGTCCAACTTATTAAGAGTATTTCTAGACAAATTATGCTACTTCTGTTGTAGAACAAGTCATATATTATTTCTGTGCTCCATTGTTCAAGTTATATTGTTTATTCCTCCATGGAAGTATATCATTATTTGAAGACATTTATACACCGGTTATTTGACTTCTTAATTTTAAGTGGGGTAATTTGAATTTCAGAAAATGAGGGAGTAGGACTGCCCCCCATGTTCCCATAGTCTGGTTCTTGGATATTAATAGGCCACATGTCTGCTCAGGTAAAAGTAAGGTAACTTCAGCTGGTTTTAAGTATAAAATTTTTTATCTCGATTTAAATGCATATCCAACTGTGTTTTTATTTAAAGTTCCATGAATGGCTGCTGGAGAAAGGAACTCAGCCCAATGGAACAACCACACTAAAGAGCGCTGTCAGGCTCATGTACTTCAACATTCGCTAATATAGGTAAGAAAAAAAGTGAACACTTGATTAACAATTCAGCATTTCCCATGAGTTCACTTGCTCCATTCTGAGACAACCTACACTTTTACTCTTATTTCAAGGTGATTGTAATTGGTTTAGAATCATACTTTTACAGTAGGAATTTCCATGCATAATAGTTCTCATTTAAGTTAAATTGCATGTTTGATAGAGAGCACTTGGAGCAATTGATCGGACTCAAACCCCATCAACAATGAGGACTGAAAGACCAGATTTGTATGTTTCTAAACACTAAAAATAGATAAAACAAAAACAGGCAGACTACAAAACTAAACAAAAACAGAAGATCAATAAGTTAAGTCATTTAAGTAGGACCTAAGTATCCTCAGTGTATTCACATGCTGCAAGTATAACTGAAAATTTCAAGTTACCAAGAAAATGTATTAACTGCCCAAGAGTAAATTACAAAGTTCAATACACACCGCAAAGTCTCGCTGCTTAAGATAGGGCCTGTTGTCATCACTGTGCCATCCAATACATGCTCCTTTGCACCAGCTATCATACAAAAACAAGACTTTTAAACAATCTTAAATTAAATACAAAGGAGATGACTGTGCAAATTTCACAAAATGTACAGCATTAACCTGCTAACATCAGTGACAAAGTAAAAGAGATGCATCAGATTAGAGGGACCACATGCTAAATTATGTTCTATTTAAAACCCAAGTTATATATTCAACTTTAATTATGAGATAGTTGCACACTTCAATGACCAACCAAAAGGTGAGATACTTGCAAAATTTCTGTGTATCAGATATATAAGAATTAAAACTATGTAAGATCATAGTTCAGTTACTTGAATTGAGAACGAATAAACAAAATTGTGAAGAGAAAGGGTATAGTAACTATTAGTAAATTGGAATAGAAAAAAGGAGGATATAAACTGCAGCAACAAGTATCAACAATAAGTTTGGTCAGACGTCTTTCACTGTACCCAAATGAAGGTCAAAAAGTAAATCATCATGCTTCTTTATTGGCTTAGGAAATGAACACCTGATACATTTTATTCCTCATCATGCGATCTATCTGGTTTGGAAGACTATCTTCCTGTATGTCTTCGAGTTAAAATTAACATCGCCAGCAGTCTGATATTAACCAATCTGCCACCTACTAAGAATCAGCAAGACGAAGAAAAAACAATCTAAGATGCAGAAATACCACACACACACACACACCAAAAAAAAAATCTCTTCACTGCATGAAGAGGCATCACCTGGTGAAATCTAAACGTCTCCTAAAAACCTTCTACAGTACGTGGGATGCTCGCATGCTAAGAATATAAGTGATACAGTAAGGGATGATTCTACCATCACCATCATCATCCAAGCTTTTTCCTATTATGATGGGGCTGGCAATAGAGCAAGGCTCCATGAAGGATTTGACAAAATTTATGGCCAGCTATCGACCTGATGTCGATGTCGACCCTATCATAATTAGTATAGGGTAACCAGCCTAATTGACCATGTCAATACCAGAAATCTCAAGGAGAGCTCTTCATGTAATAATTTATTCAAACAATTGTTTCCAGTGCAGAATTTGAGGGGCTTCCATGAATCGACTAACACAACTGACTTCATGGGAGATATCAATTAATGAAACATTCAGATAATCCAGCTCCCAACTAGCCGATGGCACACATCTCGAGGGCCTACCAGGGTCAACAAACAGCTAACTTTGCTCCAAATCAAAACTGACTTTTGGATCCACAATAGTCACTACAAGCTTTTCCATTTACTTAAGATCAAGAGCTTCTCCCCAAGAATCACCATTTACAATGTTCTCCATATCAAACCCAGTTTCCCTTAATATTCCATGGGCTCATGTACGCATTTTGGACAAAGAAATCAGAACACGATCTTTGTGGACATACAAGCTAACCGATGCGGACAATGGAACGAAGATATGGCAAATCTTTCATCGTAGGAGAAGACGCGCCAACTCAATATAGATCCAGTAGTTCTACTAGCATTAGGATTTCTAATTTCTATTTCTTATATTTATGTTTTTAATAGTACAATTTGTAGTAGGATTACTACTTTACTTTGTAATAGGATTACTACTTTACTTTGTAATAAGATTACTATTTTACCTTGTAGTAGGATACTATTATGTATTTTTTCTCTTTCTTTTAGACTTTTGATTTCTTTTAGGATTAGGATTATGTAATCCCAATACAAGTAGGAGATACAATTTGTAACCTATATAAATGCCCACATGTATTCACTTTTTTTACAATGAAGATGAACAATGAAAATTTGCTATTCTCTTTGTGAGTTGGCTATGAATCTTGAATCTTCTTTCTAATAGTGATGGGATGCCATATTAAACCCTGATTAGTGGTGGGTTGCCCTAATTAGTTTATGATAAATCTATTTTCCCTCTTTCAATCTCTCCACAACAAATTTCTTTCCTCTCTTAAAGTGTTGTCGAATCTCTTTCTCTCGTCACGTCTACTGCCGACCTCGACGCCCATTGTTACCTTCTTCCTCACCACGGAAGCCGAGGTCATCCAGGCCTTCTCCACGCCACCAAAATCAAGAAGAAAACAGATTCGCGCGAGCAAAATTTTGCACCATCAAGCTTCCTTATTCGGGTCATATCTCACTCATCCGAAATTCAAATCACGCACTGTTTGAAGCGTTGGATTCGTGACCAAAAAAAGCTATAATACTGAAGAATCTCAAAGCAAGAAAACAGAGCAAACCAGATTTATTTCAATGATAATTCAAGAGGTACAATTTCAGTTCATAAATTGTTTATTTACAAGTCGGATATACATCTCTAATTTATTATCAATTTTGATCTATTGTCCACTTTAAATTGCAAGTATGTGATCTGATTCTCCTTTATAGTTGCTTGACTTTTTTATTGATAGTAAAATCTGTTACCTACATTATAGTAATATTTAATTAATACTTTAATATTTGAATTGATCTAATACATGCATGTTAAAGAAACATAGCTAATATTAACTATTTTAAGCTTTCCTACCAACAATCGTTCTTGGTGGTGAAACGTTTAATTGAGTTATTTTATCTATTACTTCCGCGCACGTACACGTTTCGCATCAGTTTGGTATCAGAGCACAGTTAGGTAGGATTTGCATCTAAAAAGCATTTAAACGTAATTTCTTGCATCTAGTTAATTTTAAACCAAAAAATTAGTGTAAATTAGAAAACCTTAAAAGGTAAGTATTTCCTTGAAATTTCGTACGATTGGTGTCTAACCAAGGAAGGGTACTCAACGTGGTTCTGTAATTAAGGAACGCCAAGTGCAGAAAACCTCCCACCTGAGTTGCGCTGACCTGGCCAATTGGACTGGTAAAATTGGGTTTGACTGACCCGACAATTTTAGAAGACAAGTTTTCAAAAATCAAACAAACAAAATTTCAAAATTCAAAACAAAAAAATAGTATAAATTTGCATTCATATTAGGACTCATACATTGCATGCCAGCCCGTAGTGGTACCTCATACTTGTAAAAAAGTTAGTGAACCCAACACTGATACCATGGCCTCCCAACCCACCCTAGCTAACATCATGGCTAAACTTGATTTCCTAACTCAAAAAGCTAATGCTTTCTGTTTAGACGCAAAACAATTGAAAGAGAATGTCAATAGGGTAGTGACCAAATTGGAGACCCAGAATCAGAACCCGAAAAGCAGTATCACTTGTGTAATCCCCATAATTAGAAAAGTTGTGGACAAGCCTGGTAGCACTATTCCTCCGATATTCACTCCCGTGGTAAAAGAGTTCAGTGATGTCTCAAAAGAGTTTCAAGATAAACCATCACCTATATGTGACACCTAACCTGAGATTGAATCTGATTCCAAAGAGTTTACATATCACCCGGACATAGATTCTGATGAAGATGTAGATGATGACTTCGCTGACGGTCAAGTCCATGAAAAACTAGAAGATAACGTCGTAGAGTCTAGTACCTTGATTTCCCCTGAAGTCACCCCAATGAACACAGAACTTGTTAATGTCTTTCTTAAAGATGTTACACACAACGACAATAGTCAAACACCTCTGAGTCACTTGTCCATTATTAGCACTGCCTTGTCACAAAAAGAATACAAAAACTGTAGAGTCATTGTGGACAATGAAAGTTGCACCAATGTAGTATTCTTTGAGATATTCAAAAATGATGGATTAAAGTCGTTACCCCACTCTCACCCAGTTAAGGTACCATGGTTCAAGTCTACAATCATAGAAGTTCCACAATCGTGTCTAATCTCAATCGATTTTCATCTCTACTTTTGGAGAACTATGTGACATATGTTAAGAACCAAGTCTAAGTACTCTATTGCTTTTCAACTCCGAACTGATTGTCAAAGTGAAGTTATTAATGAGTCTGCATTATCATCTTTGCATCACATGTGCACGTGGAATCATATCACAATTTACACAAGGAAATCATGAATAAGATTGCTCAAAATAACGCCAACTACGAGATTCGAATTGACATTAGAAACTTTTAATATTGGTGATGTTATTTTACTTGCTTGTAGTACTGATCTGTTTCAAATCTTAAAGAAACTAAATTGTCATGTTTATGTTATAGATTTTGGTATCAGTTCTATTTTCAATATTGAAGATGTAGTGGATTACAAAGATTTTGATTTTACCCTAACAACTTCTTTATTGATGAGCCATCCCCTGAGCCTATTTTTGAGAGACCCTCCATTCCATCAATTCCAAATATATACCTAATACAGTGGATCAGATTGATAAAATTTTGGATGATGAAATTATCATGATTTGTAAGTATTTGGTTTGACGGAAAAGAAGAGCACCGACTGATTCCAACAGATTGAAGCAAGATGAGATCACTTCAAGTTACTGACTCGACGGAGTCGAGCTCTCTCCAACACGAAGAGAATGATGCGGACAATGGAACGAGGATATGGTAAATCTTTCATCGTTGGAGAAGACGCGCCAACTCAACATAAATCTAGTAGTTCTACTAGCATCAGGATTTCTAATTTCTATTTCTATATATTTTTGTTTTTAATAGTACAATTTGTACTAGGTACTACTTAACTTTGCAGTAGGATTACTACTTTACCTTGTAGTAGGATACTATTATGTACTTTTCTTTCTTTTAGACTTTTGATTTCTTTTAAGATTAGCATTATGATATCCCAATACAAGTAGGAGATACAATTTTGTAACCTATATAAAGGCCCACATGTATTCACTTTTTTTACAATGAAGATGAACTTTCATTTGCTATTCTCTTTGTGAGTTGGCTATGGATCTTGAATCCTCTTTCTAATAGTAGTGGGATGCCATATTAAATCCCGATTAGTGGAGATGCCCTAATTAGTTTATCATAATCAATTTTCTCTTTCTCAATCTCTCCACAACAAATTTCTTTCCTCTCTAAAAGTGTTGTTGAATCTCTTTCTCTCGCCACGTCTACTGCCGACCTCGACGCCCATTGTTACCTTCTTCCTCACCACGAAAGCCAAGGTCATCCAGGCCTTCTCCGCGCCATCAAAATCAAGAAGAAAACAGATTTGCGCGAGCAAAATTCTGCACCAGCAAACTTTCTTATTCGGGTCATATCTCACTCATTTGAAATCCAAATCATGCACCGTTTGAAGCGTTGAATTCGTCACAAAAAAGGGCTATAATATTGAAGAATCTCAAAGCAAGAAAACAGAGTAAACCAAATTTATTTCACAGGTAATTCAAGAGATACAATTCCAGTCTATAAACTGTTTATTTACAAGTCGGATATACATCTCTAACTTATTATCAATTTTAATCTATAATCCACTTTAAATTGCAAGTATGTGATCTGCTTCTCATTTGTAGTTGCTTGACTTCTTTATTGATAGTAAAATCTGTTACCTACATCATAACAATATTTAATTAATAATTTGATATTTGAATTGATTTAATACATGCATGTTAAAGAAACATAGCTAATATTAACTGTTTTAAGTTTTCCTACCAACGATCGTTCTTGTTGGTGAAACGTTTACTTGAGTTATTTTATCTATTGCTTCCGCACACGTACAAGTTTCACATCACTAACAGAAGTAGTATTCTAAACCACCAGCACCACAATGCAATAACGCGTTCTATTTATTAAAGTTAGGAATTGAGGCACAATGACACTATCAAATTCACCAACATGGCAGTAACAACATTATTTACAAGTTTATCCCTTTTAGCTTTCTCTTTTCTTTATTTAAAAATACATATAAAAACTATAAAACCCAATATGAATTCAAACTGGGTGTCTCTTCAATAGTGATGACATTGAGGAAAACAAGTTAAAACAAGTACTTGGTATTGTGAAATTGGAACGAAATGCATGAGATTAAGATAGAATTTGCGTACCTGATGAGGCCGGTGAACTCGACGAAGAGCTCGAACTCGCAGCCGAAGAAGTCCTCGACTTTCTCCTTGATCCTGTCTCTAATAGAGATGAAGGGGAGGATGAGGTGAGCGCAGTCGGTGGCGATGAGGTGAGAGAGAGTGGTGGAGAACACGTTGGGACGGTAGCCGACGGTGCTGCAGCTCCGGTGAATGAACTCCAATTCCTGCCGCGGAGCACAAGATACAACATCCCCGATCAAAAAAAAACCCTAATAGAGAGAAACAAGAGAGAGGAATGGGAATATACCTTGCAGAGATCGAGGGAGAGAAAACGAGGGAGGAGGAAGCGAGGATGATCAGTGGTTGCCATAATGTCAAGCTATTATGATGATCACCAAACCTCAAGTGATCCCTTCTTGAATTGTGACATGGCTGGTTCTTTCAAATAGGAATGAACACGGAACTTTTTGAGTCTTTTTAACACTGATATTAAAAGGATAATGACCCTTCGTTTCAATTCCCAAGAAAAGAAAAAAATAAATTAATTAATTAAATAAAATAAAAACTAAATTGAACTCTTATTAAAACCGAGCGAAGCGAAGTTTTCTCCCGTGACTCATATCGAAACTTTGTCCGTCCGCGTCTTCATCTACGAGAGAGAGAGAGAGAGCAGTGTCGGCCCTCTCCCTCCTCCTCCTCCTCCTCCTTCTTCTGAAAGATCGGTTGGTTTCTCACCGACAACAACAATATATTGATATTATATAATATGTAGTAGGAGGGCATTGGCTAGAATATCTCGATTAATTATGGCAAAAAAAAATTCTAAGCAAACTAAGGATGCATTAGTTGGAACTTGTTACAGGATGATTGATGTTTATGTTACGTGCTGTTATGATTTTTTTTTTATTTCTACTTTTTTGAGAAATAGGATGGAGGTCACCCTCTGGCCTTACGCACACTCATCGTTAACTACTCTAATTAAATCTATTGTTAGACAACTGTGGGGATTGAATCTGAAATCTCCCTTTTAGGAGGGAAGGTATTAGCGCGTATGATTTATCAAGGCTAGTTGCAATTTATATTACAAATAACTTAACACAAACAAAGGTTAAAAAAAAGTTGTCCTTGGTGATTTTTTTTGGAGGAGGTTTCTAAATTAAAAGAGACTTTACTTACACATTCACAATCTACACGTTTTTTTACACAAGAGGAAAACATGTGGGTACTAATTGGTGTTAGTCTTTTGTGTGATTACTAGATTCCAACCTTCTTAAACATAAATAATTGCACTTATTTTTTAGGGAAAAAATTGATATTCTATGAAATCAATTGTTACTGTCAGGATCGACGTTTGCGGAACTTGACAATATGATCAGTACTTGCAAAAGAAAACTATTGTAAAGCAAACTAGTAATACCCAGACAAAAGAGTAAAAAAGAAGCACACGAGGATTTAACGTGGTTCGGCCCAAACTTGGCCCACGTCCACGGGAAGAGAATTTGAGAGAGTTTTATTAATAATTTGGTACAAAGAGATCTAACATTTTTCTTGATGCAACAAGAGTATTCACATTCCTCCTTAATCTAAATTTAGATTACAAGAGTATTACCTTATCTCTATGCATCTTCACCTTGTTCATTTCTTTACTTGGCTTCCTTCTAATCTCCTTAGTGTTTTCATATTTTTTCTCCTTGAGATCAGCTTGATTGAGGCAGTTACAATGTTTAGTTCAACCTTTATTTATAGGATTTTACAATATAACTCCTATTTAGACTATGAGATAATCTTGGCCTTTGAATAGTTGAAGAATCTTGATCAATCTTTTTAGGAGTTGATCTCCTTGATCTAGAAGGACTTTAAACCCTTTAATCTTTAGAAACAAACCTTCATTGAAGAGGAATTTAATCCAATTCGTATCCTATCAGAATAAGGAAACTCATAATCGCCTGAAAAGGAAACTGTTTCACCTTGATTTGGTTTTTTTACTTCAAGTCCTCGTCTTCTCCAACTCAATTGGATTTTCTTAGACCATTATCTCCTCTTGAAAACAAGTCAAAATCCTAACAATCTCCATCTTGACTTGCTTTTCAAGCCTTTAGTAAAATAACTTGAGATGTCAGATTAATACCTTGATTCTTTTCTTAATTGTAACCGTATCATGAAGCCTTTAATTCTTGCCCCTATCCCCAGGACCTTTGGCTGATTTACCGTCATGGCTTCAGCCATCTCGGCCCTTACCTGAATGCACCCTTTCTTCTTCTCACAACATGTCCCGTTACAGTCTTCCTTGAAGCTCACCTTACGATGAGCTCTTTTCCAAGTTTATCCTTGAAACTCCACATCGAACTGAGTTTTCTTCCTTCAGCTTGTATAATTCGCCAAACTTCTCTTCTTTCAGGATTACCATGTCTCCTTGGCTAACTGTGACAACGTCTTGTTAAACTTGGATCTGGCATCCTTCTTCGTCGAGCAACCTTATGGATAATAGATTGTAACGTGCCTCCGGGACATACCAGACCGCCTCCAAAGCACGCACTGTCTCATCTCTTTCTTTAATCTTGACTGTCACAGTGCCAATGATCTCATAAGTCGAGCTATCAACCATCTTGACAATCCTTCCTCCTTTGCAACTAAGGAGTTGAACAGCTCCTTTTTGAGAACATATATGAACCGTACTATCTGAATCAAATATCCAGCCTTTACCTTGAAAAGTGTTATCTTCGTTGGAAGCCATTAATACTTTGGTTTTCTCTAAACTGCTCAATGCTACGCTTGCCTCCGCAGCTTGCCCCTTCTTCAACCACTCTTGTCGATGCTTGCAGTCATTCTTCCAATGACCTTCCATGTGACAAAAGTGACATGCCTTTGACGAGCCCGGACCTTTCTTTCCTTCTCCTCTTTCTTTCCTTCCCGTGACCTCCAAACCTGATCCTGTCTGCTCCTCTTGATTTGACAGTTTCCTAATCTCATTAGATAAGCGAGTTGACGTGACCTCCTCCAAGATGAGAGTTTGCTTACCATCGAGCATGGTGGTAACGATGTGATCATATGACTCTGAAAGAGAACTGAGAAGTATCAACGCCTTGTCGTCCTCGTCAATTTTGACATCAACAGCTAGAAACTCGCTGATGACCTTATTGAAGAAGTTTAGATGCTCCAACACCGTTGTCCCTTCATTCATGCATAGCTCATATAGTTGTTTCTTGAGATACAGCTTGTTGGAGAGGCTTTTTTTCATATACAATGTCTCTAACCTTTAACAAAATCTTGTATCTATTTCTTCATCCATCACGTTATATATCACCTCATCTGCGAGACATAGTTGGATCGTATTTCCGCCTTTAGATCCATCTCCTCCTAATTCTCGTTTGACGTTCCTGCAGGTTTTGCTAACTTACCCTGCAAGGTCATGTGAAGACCCTGTTGCACCAGCAATGCCTTCGCCTTCTTTTGCCATAAGCCGAAGTTTTATTTGCCATTTAACTTCTCGATCTCAAACTTTGTCGTAAAACTTTCTATCTTCAACATATCACCCTTCGTCAACATTTAGCTCTGATACCACTTGTTGTGACGAAAATTGATATTCTAAGATACCAATTGTTACTCCCATGATCGACGTTTAAAGAACTTGGTAATATGATCAGTACTTGCAAAAGAAAACTATTGTAAAGCAAACTAGCAATACCTAAACAAAAGAGTAATAAGAAAGAACACGAGAATTTAACGTGGTTCGGCCCAAACTTGGCCTACGTCCGCGTGGAGAGAACTTGAGGGAGTTTTATTAATAACTTAGTAAAAAGAGATATAACCTTCCTCTTGATGAAACAAAGGTATTCACCTTCATCCTTAGTCTAGACTTAGATTATAAGAGTATTATCTTATCTCTATGCACCTTCACCTTGCTCCTCTCTTGCTTGGCTTCCTTCTGATCTCCTTGGTGTTCTCCGTCTTTTTTCTCCTTGAGATCAGCTTGGCTGAGGCAATTACAATGCATAGTTATAACTTTTATTTATAAGATTTTACAATATAACTTCATGTTTCCATATCTATCACGACCACTGACCCTTTCTGTAAGTATTCTTGTACTTATTTAATGCTAGAATTTTAGTATATATTGTGTTTATTCCCTGTACTGAGACTTAACGTATATACGTGGAGGTACTTCTGCTCTTCGTATATACGTCACCATAGCGTTCCCGTATCCGCGGGATCGGGGCGTTACAATTTGGTATCAGAGCTAGGTTCACACCTGATGTAGGTAACCACCTAGATCAATACTCGGGGTCTAAACAACAGTACAAGCAGATTAAAATTAGAACTAATTTGCATCAGGATTCGGGAATTCCAGCTACAGGTACATGAATATCTTATTCTTTTGAAAATCCATTGATTGACTCCTAATATTCCTTAATTTCAATCGTCATCCAGAGAATTCTGATTTCTAATTATTATTCCTTCATTACCTTGACTCTATTCCTATGATTTTTATTCCCAGCTCTAGTCACCCAATCCCGAGATCAGATTATAGATATCAGAGTGGCACAGCGGAAGCGTGTTAGCCCATAACCTACAAATTCCTTGATCGTTAAAATATCTTTCTCCTACCTGAATTGAAATTTCGAGGACGAAATTTTCTTGTAAGGTGGGTAATAGTGTAACACCCGACCCTTGATGTGCGTGTCACAGTATCAGCACACGATACGGTGATTTAACCTTTCTGATTATCAGACTGAACCGATTTCAGTTTCAGATATTATTTCCTAATATTTTAGATTTTTCAGAATTTTCTAGAATTTTTCTGGATTATTTTGAAAAATCTTCGAATTCGGTGTCGACCGATACTGATAATCGGCTCTACAATTTATAATTATCAAAATAATTTGAATTTATACAATTTGCTTTCAAATTATTCTTTAAAAACATATTTTCTACTTCAGTATTCTTGAAAAATTTTCTGAATTAATCAAAAATCCGGCTGAATCGGTGTCGCCCAGTATCGCTGATACATTCTAGGATTTTTAACTTACAAATTAGATTGAATTTCTTAAAACTGATTTCACATTGTTTCTCAGAATAATATTCTCTATTATACAAATATTTGGGAACCGTTCGAAACTAGTCAAATTTTGACCCATTTAAATAATATTAAATAATTTCTTTCTTTCTATCTTTTCTTCTCTTTCCTTTTTCTCTAAACTTCTCCCATTTTTCCACCGACTCTCTCACTGACTTCAGCCACCACCCTCTCTCTTCCTCTTTCTTTA
This sequence comes from Agave tequilana, assembly GCA_038442645.1. Taxonomy (NCBI): domain Eukaryota; kingdom Viridiplantae; phylum Streptophyta; class Magnoliopsida; order Asparagales; family Asparagaceae; genus Agave; species Agave tequilana. Next base: position 177,709 of record JAVJIF010033578.1, on the reverse strand, counting down.
TTTAATTTCTCTTCCTATTTACTCTTATTTTCTCTCTCTAACTCTTTAATCTCTCTTTCACTCTCAATTTTTTTAGTTTCTCCCAAATTCACTTTTCTCCTTTTTTCTTTTCACAGCCAACGCCTACCTCCAACGCCAACTCCGGTGACCCCTGGCTTACTAACCTCACGCCAGCGAGCCACCCAGTCCACCACCCACCTTCATTCACACCTATCCTCCACCAATTTCTCCATTTCCTCTTCAACTTTCTCCACCATCATCAAGTTCCACCAATTCCACTTCCTCCTTCTTCCTCAGTTCACCGCCTAATTCATCGTCACACCATCAAATCCACCACCTCTCTTCCTCCATCATCAAGGCCAGCCACCTCCACAACCACCATCATCACCAATTTCATCAACACCCATCACCACCAACATCTCCACCTCCTAAACCGTCAACACCCCATCTCTATCACTACCATCATCTTCACCATCACCTCACTCCCTCTCCTTCACCTAACCCTGGCAGCGCCGCCTACCTGGTCGGCCGGCTAGCGGCCAGTGCGCATAGCAGCAGTTGTTGTTGTTGCCGTTGTTGTTATTATGGGTTCACGACCCATCCCGAACCCGAACCAACTATATTCATTTGCTTAAGTCAATTGGGTTTAGGTTTCAGATCTAAACCTGACCCGTTAGGAACTCAAACCCGCTTCTAAACCCAATAAAGATAAATTTACTTAAAGCCCCTAATTATTTATAATGATTGCATTTTAGACCTTTTGATTTCATATTTGACCCCTTTGTATGGTTTTTAGTGTTCGAGTGATATCTGGAGCATCCGGAGTCCGATCTGAACAATTCTGGAGCTGTTTGCGATCGTAAGAAGACGAACTACATTTCCGTGATAGCTTTGTGAGTGTTTTTATTTTGTAAATAATATTTTATCTTGTTAAGTGAAACTGATTGATTGCTTTAATAAATAAAACATGAATATCAGTAAATCATTGTAAATATTAGTTATTAAATTATAATTAATGATAAACCACTGTAATTAAAGTATGCATGACTACTCCTTAAACTTGTTCAGTAAATAATAAAAGATTGAATAATTAAAAGAAATTGATAAAGAAAATCCAAATTTATAAATTAATTAATAATTGAAATATGGTAACGGAGATAATTGTATTTAGTTACTTTAAGGTATCGGTTAGGTTAATAAAATGGAAATCATTATACCAGTTTAGGCATGTGTTCATTGTGTTTATGGCACTCACACTGCATGTACATGTATCACTGCTACATGGATACTATATTACATTGGATACTATTATTCATGTGGATGTATCATTGTTACACGAACACTCTCGTATACCGAACACTGTTATTCGTGTGCTTATACCATTGTTACACGGCTACTCTCGTATATCGAACACTGTTATGTCATATAGATACTTATTATAGTGGATACTTGTTACACCGGATACTATTATCACTGTTACATGGGTTCACATGTATTCATGCCTTAAATGTTCCTGTGTCCCTGTTGCATGGCTCACTGCTCTTGTTACCTAGATTACTATTATTTGATTTCATGTTTGTTACCTAAATTACTGTTATTTGAATATTCATGTAGTCTTTTTATATTGTATACTTTTCATGTAACCACACCACTGATAAAAATCCTATTAACTTGTTACATGTTATAAATATTAACACGCTAGCATACCTGTATCCTGATATACCAGTTTTAACACAGTCACGCTAGCGTCCGACGGAACATGTGTGAAACTAAGTGCCACACGGAGCAAAGTGTCACATCACACCTATACGTGGTGGGGCCATCTCTTGAATCCGTGAGGGTCGCCTCTAGAATCCTCACTTCTCCTGGTGTTAGGTGACGAGAATATCTCTGGTGTTCTTATTATAGATATTGTTACTGACCATACTCAGTATTCTTATTATCATGTATTCCCGTTATACGCACGGTCATGCTGGCGTCTGGCACATGGTGTGTGGAACTAAGTGCCACACAGAACAAAGTATCACACCACATACATGGTGAGGGCCACCTCTTGAATCTGTGGGGGCCACATCTAGAATCCCACATCGGGGGGTGTTGGCTTGATGGAGACATTCTCGATGCACTTGTTATTCAGACCTAGTACATGATACATTTAATAACCCAACGATGGTGACGTCAGGAACACTTGCTATTTGGTTATTCTCTCGTTCAGATAGTGATACTGTATGCCATGTCCGGATGGGTTCGACTAGGGTGCGGGCTCCAGTATGAACTATCAGTGGTATGAGGACACTGGAAGAGATTGATTAAATTATCAGGTAACACTGATTGTTATTGTATAAATAACACGACTTGCTCGATCTATGTGTATTATTGTTCAGTTGTAGTTGTTACATTTTCTAATATCTTATTCACCGTCATTTCACATGTATACTTTGCACTTCATGTGGAGACACACCAATTCATGTACACGCATACTTTGTATTTCATTTATTCTCTATTCCATTTATTCTTTGTGGATACATACTATTTCTGTACACTCATGACACTATCTAGGATTATTACTGTTTTCACTGATATCGTCAGGTTACTGTTATTTTTAGTTTAAACATTATATGTGAAATAACTAAGACTTGATGCATGTTAACTAAACAGACTGATATTATCTAATATTGATATACCGATAGTTAGAATATTTATATTGTATCACTGTTACCTTGACATGTATTATATATTATCGCGATTGTACTATTATAATATATTAATGTTTCCCTCATTTTACTACTCACTAGGTCGCTGTATGACGATGCTATGTTTGCACGCCTAGATTGGAGATCTGAGATAGTACCTGACACTTCACGAGACATTTTTAGGAGGCATGCTACCTTTTCAATTCATAGATATATCTATTATCTGTTTCTCTTTTTTTATTTATTTATGTTTTCATATCTATCACGATCACTAACCCTTTATGCAGGTATTATTGTACATATTTAATGCTGAAATTTTAGTATATATTGTGTTTATTTTATGTACCGAAACTTAGAGTATATACGTGGAGGTATTTCTGCTCTACATATATACGACGCCGTAGTGTTCACGTATCTGCGGGATCGGGGCGTTACAATATTTCATCTAATATTTAATATTATTAATTTAATAATTAAAAATATTAGATTTCAACATTAAAAATTTAATTAAATAATAAAAAATATTAAATTTATATTAAATATTACTATTCTAGTAATAAAAAAGATTCTAATAATAAAAGATTTAGAATAATTATTAAAAACTTTAATCTGATAATTAAAAAATTCTTATAATTTAAAAATTAGTCTAATAAAAAATATTAATCTAATTACAATTAATTGTCTGTAATACAGATTTGCATGACCACTAAATTAACTGTTTATACTGCGCAAGTGGGCTTGTAAGTGGGATTTACGTGACCACAAAATTAAATGTTTAGACTGTAAGTTAGCTGCAAGTGTATTTTATGACTTACGTCTTCAAACAAACACCGCTAGTGATATGTTGCAATTACATTTTAACACTTACGGCCAATCACGGAAAACAAACACGCCCTAAATTGAACCAGTTGTACTTGAGGACAACTCACTGCAATACTACTTGCTCTTGTTTTGTTTTGTAAGATGCCAACCAAAACGGGAACTGCAAAATTAGTGAAACTACATTTCTCTCAACTACAGTTGTAGTTGCCAAGAACAGGTACAAGTTTTGAAAGCTACAGTTTAGAAAACTTCAGCATTCGGGTTAGATGCCTTTTTCGCTTTAATCCAGAGAACTACTATTTACCTGGAAATATTATGCCTAGCACAATTGATATGGTTTCAACAAAATTAGGAAATCAATAGAGCAAACTCAAACAAAACCGATTCCAACCAAATGAAGTTTGTAGCAATCTACTGAAATTTCTATTCATCTTCACGATCAAATAAAAAAAAAACCAATTCCAACAACAACAAAAAAGAATTCAATTTTCCCCTTACAGAGGGGCATCATCATTATTTGGGTAACTCACATAATAAGGTAAAAACCCTCACTCGAAAGCCAAAATCAAACTGAAATTTATAGGCTGCCCCTCACACAAAGAGTTCAACATCTTTGCAAGGGAAAAGAGAATGACAACACAAATGGGTAAAGATGAAATGTTTTGTTTGTTCAGACTACAAGAAATAAAAAAGGAAAAAAACAGAAATGAAGGCAGGCTGACTGTCTGATAGCAACGAGTACTCCCTCTGTTCACGCCTTCTCAATCTCACAAAATTAGAAGCACTTCCTATGCACGATCGATGGGCCAGACTCATCATACTCTGCCTTTGCAATCCACATCTGCAAATTTAGGAATATCATCATCAGTACTGCTCATCAGCACGATTTATATGACATATCAGAATAATGTTGCACAAGAAATGCAGTAACTAGTAGTTGTGTCATGTCAGGAAGCATTTCATTGTCATTTTCTGTGCAGGTGCATAGTAAAAACCAAAAACTTAACATACAGATATGATTCAGCTAGGGATCAAACTTCAGAATTCAGAAATACAACACATGTTTTGTGAAAAGTTCAAGGTGAGCTAGGGGGAAGTCTGTTCATATATTCTATAAGCTCACAAGAAGCAAAATATGATATTTGTCTTCCAACAACATCAACAAAGCCTTTAATTCTTAACTTTTAGGGTCAGCTACCTGGATTCTTTTCTTCTGAGATGCTTGCGCTTGTCTCCAACCAAAAACAAGCATAAAAAAAGGCAAGAATAACAAATGATAGTGACATCGCAACTCCTGGCTGACTAATAATCTACAAGAAGTATGCTGACAAGCTAGTGATATTGTGAGTTATGAAGCAATTGAAAAATAATTCATGAACTATGTAATGGTTTGAGAGTATAGTGGTTATAAAAGAGAACTAGTTGTTTATCAAACAATTAGTAAATAAAATGTGTGGAAATCATTTCTAGCATGAGAATATACAAATACCTCCTAGGTGTTAAATCATGCTTCATAAATGTGCGGTAAAATAAAAACAAGAAAGCTTTGGAGGTACAGTGCACCTGCTGGAAGGTGCTGAGGGATGCCAAGATGGAGCCTCCAATCCAGACGCTGTACTTCCTCTCTGGAGGAGCCACCACCTTAATCTTCATACTGCTTGGAGCCAAGGCTGTGATTTCCTTGCTCATCCTGTCAGCAATACCAGTGAACATGGTAGAGCCACCACTGAGAACAATGTTACCATAGAGATCCTTCCTAATATCCACGTCGCACTTCATGATGGAGTTGTATGTGGTCTCGTGGATGCCTGCAGCTTCCATTCCGATCATGGATGGTTGGAAGAGTACTTCTGGGCAGCGGAATCGCTCAGCACCGATGGTGATCACCTGTCCATCAGGCAGCTCATAACTCTTCTCCACAGAGGAACTGGTCTTGGAGGTCTCTAGCTCCTGTTCATAGTCAAGAGCAATATATGCCAGCTTCTCTTTCATGTCTCTCACAATTTCTCGCTCAGCAGTGGTTGTGAAGGAGTAGCCACGCTCTGTGAGGATCTTCATTAGAGCATCAGTGAGATCACGACCAGCTAAGTCCAGACGAAGGATTGCATGTGGAAGTGCATATCCTTCATAGATGGGGACTGTATGGCTCACACCATCCCCAGAGTCGAGCACAATACCTATAGTACAAAGAAGTAACCAAAGGCACAATAATAGTAAGTAAATTATCATCTGGAAAGTAAAATCTCTAAGAGAAATTATGATCTTAAGGTTAGCTGATAATGGTCCAAAGCAACAGGTCAACAGAGTTCCATTGATTAGAAATTATATTTGAAACTCAGGCAACCAATATGTATCACAGAGCCAGTATGTCAAACCAGCAGATTTGGACTGGATATATGACTAACACAAGCTCATCATATCCTCCAGAAGTATACACATGTGTTAGCCACAAAACTCGATTTGGCTGGTGAGCATATAGATAGAATATCTTATAGTATATATTATATTTGGGTATACAACAGCATTAGGAAAAGAAGGGTATAAACAAGGAGCAGATGGCTGACCAATTAACATAAAACAAATAACAAAGTTAATGTAATTGAGATAAACATATATAACTGTGCTAGAGTTGATTACCTGTGGTGCGACCACTAGCATAAAGAGAGAGAACGGCCTGGATAGCAACATACATAGCAGGAGCGTTGAATGTCTCAAACATGATTTGGGTCATCTTCTCACGATTAGCTTTAGGATTGAGGGGTGCCTCAGTTAGTAGAACTGGATGCTCTTCAGGGGCCACACGAAGCTCATTGTAGAATGTGTGATGCCAATCTTCTCCATATCATCCCAGTTGCTAACGATACCATGCTCAATTGGATATTTTAAAGTCAAAATACCTCGCTTAGATTGAGCCTCATCCCCCACATATGCATCTTTCTGGCCCATGCCAACCATCACACCAGTGTGACGTGGACGACCCACAATACTAGGAAAGACAGCTCGTGGAGCATCATCTCCAGCAAAACCAGCCTAGTAATATGTAGGAAAAGAGTCCAAAAATATGTCATAATGATCAATGTATTTGAAATCCAAAATTAGATCACATAAAAAATTCAAAGCATGCCTCAAAAACATTAAATCAAATACGGTCAAGACCTAAAGTTCAAAGTATTTCTAGTTATTGTTTGAAAACATGAAGGAAAAAAAATTAGTCATACAAATGGATCTAACTTTGAATGTTTTCAAAGAAATGTGATATAGGAAAACTATGAGATGGAAAAGAAGTCATTCATACCTTGACCATCCCGGTCCCATTGTCGCACACAAGAGGCTGAATATCCTCAGCATCTGCCATCTTTTACACTGCCAAAAGGAGAAGCCCATTTCAGATTAGAATGATAAAATATGAAAAAGAAATAAACATAGCAAAACAGATAGGTATACACCCACATAAACCAGAGGTGCAGGTACAGATTTAAAAACATAAATAAATAAAAATGATGAACTTCTCGCTCTATGCAAGTCAACAAATTTCCTTGCCAGTTTACCCCCTAAAAAAAGAAACGAGAAGAAAAAAGTGATCAAAATTTAAAACTTATCGTGATGTGAAATAGCTTTCAAACCCAACAAATAGATGCAAACAAAGCAAACACTTTCATCAGTCATTTGGCAAAAATAATAGCACTTCTATCTTAGCTTTCAACTTCCTTTTCAGACCACGATCAGGTAGAACTAAATATAGATTCACATTTTTCAAACCTATGCCAAAACAATCAAATCTTCATATGGTCTCAGAAGCTGCCAGAGTGATGAAGAAGCGACTAACATATCAGCATAAGTTCCATCCGTCGCGTGACTACCAACATGCATTTTGAGAAACTTTTCAGAGTGTAGCACATTTGAAAAGAATTTTTGTTATGAACTCTGACAAATAAAAGAACATCTTAGTTCTTAAGCAGTATATAAATTTTTTTTTTTTAATAGCTAGCCAATTACCAAGAACAGTCTCCTAGAAATTGGTGGCCAAACACAACATTTGATTGAATTTTTATGACTCCCAGATGTTTTATAATCAATTTTAATAAACTATCTAGTCCAAACCAGTCAGCCCTAGCCCTTCCCCATCCTAATTCAAGCTTGAAACTTGAGGTGGGTCTTGGTTAATGCTAAATATAAAGTATTACAAACGTAAGCTAGTAAACAAACTGGAATCAATTAAAATATACTACTGTGATCAAGAAAAATACACTGAATTAAATGATCTATCCACATGGTCTCAGAAGTGTCCGTAATGCTTCTTAAGCCAGTTCCGATAATCTCTAGGCTTGATGGAAGATAAAATATTATTATGGCAATTAATAGATTAAGCAATAGACTTTTCCCCCTCAGAGAATATCTCAGTGAATAAATAAAATGCACAAAATATCCCATTTAAAAAAATCTTACATTAATTGATATAAGCCTTCAGAAAGACTTCCATCTCCACAATTTATGCATCATATTTTGGAGAGTGATAAGGTATAATGCCAAAAATAGAAACAGTGCAAATAAATTCCACCTTTATGCATATAATGTCGTGTATCCCACTAGCCACTTTGGCACCATGGTGTTCTCACAGCCTCAAGTAATGGCCCCTGAACATGATGGGAACGATGACCATGAGCTGATCCCAATACAACCTTGATAGCTTTTGCGGACCCAGAACGGAGCACAAAACACACTTAACCAAACATCTAATGACAGGATTTGGTCAAATTTTAAAAACTAATGTCATTTCGGGGTAATAAATAGGGGTAATAGGTACCCAGATCCAACCACACCAGACATGACATGTATAAAAACTTATCATTCACAAAAAACACCAAGATCAAGACAGATATTAAGATCTAAGGGTGCACACTAAAATAAAAAAGTGGAAATATGAAGCATATAGAATAAACAAATAGCCGAAATTCCTCTTGTAAAATCATGAATGCAGATAGAAAAGGCAAAGTTCATCATCAAAATTGTTTGACTTATTCGTAGTAAAAAAGAAAAAATATGGCATATATAACATACACGCTTCAAACTAATGTTATACATTAACTGCTATGGCTAGAACTAAGCAACCTATGATAATTCGACAACAAACAGTATTAAGCATATAGGAAATGAAGGAAATTTCAATTGATAAAAAAAATTAGCACTGAAACAGTGGGGGAAAACATAATAAAATCAAATGGAAAAGGCTCTCTTTAGGATGACACATAATCAAAACTGTGTTACCATAAGATGAAAATAGAGTCAGGCCTTAGCTTGGACTCCTCGGAGTTACTAGTAAGTAGGCCTGGCCACTTTCTCCTCTCAATAGCTCATTTTTGTAAATGAACTGTATGCTCATAAAAGTATTGCAAAAACTATGGTTGTAGGTGGATATTCAAAATATCCAAGTTCACTTCATATCTGCATTAGAAGTGGATTCAAATAGTAATAATTAATATCTAACTCTATTTAATATATGTCCAATAAATATCCACTTTTTAAATGGAACTGACACGGGCATCATGGTATCCGCTCTGTTTACACCCCTAAGATAAATATATTAGGATTCATGAACATCTCTGAAGCCTTTGATCATAGAAGAATATCAAAATCAAGTATACATTTAAGAACTAGCCTAGTTATTTTAGTACCAACAACATCAAACAATGATGGGCCTGTACCTTTCAAACGATGATTAAGTTCTTTGAATCGAAAGATAGATAAAAGCATATACATGTTCCAACATTTTTTTTATGCAAACAACAGCATCCAATATGTGCAATGACCATCATAACAGCATCATCAAGATATTATGAAAAACATTATTGGAATATCGCACAATTACAACAATAAATTAACATAAGCTGCTACTCCCTGTATTCCTATGATGTTTGTTTAGTCCAAATAATTCATAGTGTCGAACTGTCACCATACAGATAATTCACAATCCTAATAATATATACCTACATTTTACCAAAAAGTTAACAACTTGCTAATTTGAAGGGAAAAAAAGAAGAAACAAAGGAAAAAACAAGACAAAAGAATTAATGAAACTTTTGCAATCATCGCACGGCCTTAGTATCAATTAAGTCCAATGTAGCTCAAATCAACCCCAGTGTGGATCAAAATCACATCAATAACCAAAAGAATCAGACAAATGTACGAAGATCGCAAACAAAGAAATGAGAAGTTACCTAAAAAATATGAGGAAATGAATGAGGAAGAAGGTTGGGGGCGATGGTTGGAAACCGTAGGCGTGATGTGTGTTCGTGAAAAATGAAAAAAGAATGGGCTTTTGAGAGGGATATAAAAGAGGGGGATAACGGCGGAGCCGGACCTTCGATGTTTGGATCCCCGTCTCAGGCGCCTCCGGAAATTGAGCCCCCTTGGACCGAGTTTCTGGGCCCCACTTATAACTTACTGGGCTCCACGTATATTCCTCCTCTAACTTCCCATTCTTCTGTTTTTATCTTCCTTTTTTAACTATTTCTCTCTTCTTTTCTTTTGTTTAATTGTCATTTCTCTGTGAGTGTTAAAATTTCCCAATAACACCACCAAAAATCCGACCTAAATTGCTGGGCTTAATCTAGAACTGAAATTAAGTTGGAGGTCAAGGCTCCATTCAGATCGGCTCGATAAAAGCTCATCCAAACTCATTTTTATGTAAATAAAATTTTAGCCTGACGAATATGAACATAACCAAGAACAGCTCGACTGTGAATCGAACTCGTTAAGATATACCACATTTTAATCCTTATGATCATATTTGATGTTTTGTTAAGTAAAGTATGAACCTACAAATAGATCCAATTTTTTTTTAATTATATTTAGATGTATTCCTTAATAATCCAAACTTCAACTTGAGATTTCTTGTTACTCAAATCCACTCCTTTATTACTAAGTCAGACTAAAAAATGGACCTGCGACACTCATAAAATATTGTGTGAAGTAAATATAATTTATGCAAGATTATTTCATCGCACTTAAATATGTCTAATATTTTTAGAAAATAAAATAAAGTAGCAGATATGAGTAAGAAAAACTTTGCCACTTCTTGTTTGATCCTTAATGAAAATCGGTATACATGGAGAGAAGCTCTGATTTGAACAATTCAAATGTAAATATGATAAAGTATTTAGATTTTGATCCTCAAGTAAATCCCAATCCAGTGAGGCCTCTTAATTAAAGAGCTAGTAAAAAGGTGAAAGGGGATTGTGGAGTGTGAGAGTTTAAATGACTACGCTCTTTATTTAAAAGAAAAGAAGAGGAAAAAGAATACAAAGAAAAGAGAAGTCTTTGGCACAAATTGTTTAAATCTCTCAACCTTTTTCCAACTAAACCTCCGGTCATTGATAGCCATACGAAACAGTTTTGATGCATAGTGATACCTAACTTCATGTCATGTTCTTTACACTGTAGCTTAAATAAACATTGAATTGTGTATGATTCAAAATTCAACTACCACTATCCAAAATTGGACCAAAAAAAATTACCGAATTTCTTAGTAGCTGAAAAACTTTTAACGAGCTCCACATCTCCAAATATAAAAAGAAACTACAAAGAAATACAAAATGTTCGATGAAATAAATGGTCCATCAGCATTCAATATTTGTTTCGTTCTGTAGCCTTCTTGCAGAAAATCTCTGTTCCCCCAGTCTTTATACTCTGTTTCTACTACCAAGTTCCGGCGGCTGATGCTGGATTGCTTGGCGCTTTCTCAGCAGCTGCATTGTCCTCGTCGCCGGTTCCCACCCCGTTGCTGTGTGGAACAGTCCCAGTTTGCTCAGTTCTAGTCTTGCGAGAAGCAACTTGATGACCATTTGGTTTCTCTACCCCATTGCACGCGTGTTGTTGTTGTGGGAAACGGCCAGGTCCAGATAGGGGAAGGAAACCCCGGTGCCTGGAACTAGGAGTCGAGAAGGTGGTGCTCTGGGAGCTGGCACCTGTGTCCATCCAGGCGAAACTGAAGGTGGTGCTCTGGGAGCTGGCACCTGTGTCCATCCAGGCGAAACTGGTGGCACTGGCACTGGCACTGGCACTGGCACTGGCATAGGATTAGGCGCAGGGGTGGCTGCAACAAGCAGGGGCTGGATTCCATTGGGAGGCGACAGAACTCCAGCATTAGAGACGACCACACATTGTTTCAATCCTGGTGAGCGACGGGCAAGGTCTGGCGGCACAAGCGTTGGTGGGCCCCAGGGCGCAGAAGCAACAGGGGCAGGACAGTGGGATGAGAGCCAAGGAAATTCAGAATAGCACGACTTCTTGGGTGGGACTTCCCGAAGGTTAGCCATACACGCTGCTCCTGTTGGGAGGGGATGGCCTGCTTCAATAGTTGCGCATTGCCTTGCACTAAAAGAAGACTCCTGTGAAGGTGTGTGTGATAGTTAGTTAGCAGTATAGAACAAAATTCTCTTTAATGGAATGCAGGGGAATAATCCACCATTTATCTCAAAAAATATAGAGAGTGCAAAATTAAGCTGGTGTCAAAATTTGTGGTTAAAAGAAGGTGGTCATGTGATTTTTTATATCTTTTATAGAAAGAAAAAGATATCAACTTGTTTCACATTAAACTTTTATTTAGCAACACATTATTCAGGAACAAAACATGTATCAGAACAGCTGTATTCAGCAACATTATTCAGCAATAACAAATGGCTTGTGGTGTTGACATTTCTGGTGTATAAATTGTGGAGCAACTGCATGCATCTCAAGGGAGCGTACAAACAGATCAGTGCACAAGTGCGATCAACCAACTCTAGCATCTCACTTGAGTATTTATGCTGGTACATGCTCTAGCATCACACTGGAGTATTATGCTGGTACATGCTATGTGCGATATCGCAAACTCATCTATATCACAATAGCAAGCACATGGATGCTAAGGATGCCGAAGGCCAAGGCTTTTAGAGATCCCAAAGAAGAATTACTTTGAAATTAAATTAGAAGAATTACTTTCAAACTAGAAGAATTAGTTTGAAATTAAATTCATCATTTGGAAGGTCAAATTATACAAGGCAGAGTAATTTCATACCATCTACTCGCGGATTCTATACTGAAGCATGCTGAAATTTCAAAAGGAGTAACTTTCATGAAAGTACAAGAGAAGAATACAGGCACCGAAGCTGGTTTTATCATATCAACATCTTACTGTAGCATTACTAATACAAAGAATGTGATTAAGTGTTCGATTTTAATGTGAGAGAGATTGCGAACAAGTTGGGGCGAGAACAAGAAAAAAAGAAATAGTGGAGCTTGCCTGGGTACTCTCCTTTACGACCTGCAGTTCTCAAGTCATTTGCTACTGAACTAAGCCTCATAATCTCTGAGCTATCAAACAACACCTCAGAGAACATTAGTCCTTCATACACATTGATCTGCAGTGGTATATTTATGCTCTTTAGTCCATAGCATACTGTTAATATTGAAATTTGAATCATTACAGTATCAGGAGTAAGTATTTCCAAAGATATTCAAAGAGTTCCAGCGCATAGTTTACAACATACTGTCTTCCCATCAATCATCTCATTCCCAAGCAATTCTTTGGGTGTCGGTATTGGTTCTGGTGTCGCATCTTGACTTGCAATCATATCTTCACCACCCTGGGGATGTGAATCAATGCTGCTACCTAATTATGGAACAGAAACTAAGCATAAGAGCCTTTTCTATTGAACAAAATTAGGGAAGCTTTCTGGTGAGTATTGGCATCCAAACAAAAAGTGGTGGGAAACAGATGCTCAAGAACCCCAAAATGGAGAAAACGCGTTAGACTAGAAAATGTATCAGACATAACACTTCAAAGAGAAAAAATTACTACCATACATAATTATCCCAGAGATAATACAGTTATGAAACTTTTAAAAGATCATTTGGGAAATAATGATCCAATCCACACTTACCAGGACAAGCCACGAAAGTGGGATATGGTAAGTGACAAAAATACAGGATATGTACAACAACAAAACAACAACAACAACAACAAAGCCATTTGTCCCAAGTATTTGGGGTAGGAAAAAAATACAGGATATGTTGTCCCAAAAAATATGAGAAACATGTGAATCTATGTGTATCCATGATTGTGTATAATATCATCAATTCTGCATGCATCAAAATAAAATTACAACAAACTCTTCATGCTAATTTAAAATTTCTATAGAAGTTTCAAGAATTAAGTATTAAAAAAGAAGAAATAAATCTATTGAATGTAACTCTTCCTAAATTTAATTTTAAAAGATACATACACAATACACAAATATATTCTCAAAACATGTTCTTCATTCAAGAACTACTTTTATAAAATCCCTATATTTCAAATCAATCAAATCAATGTAAATTAACTTTCTTTCAAGATTTTTTTGTATTACATAAAATGGTTCTTCAAAAAATAATTCCTATTAAGTTAACTATTTTTCTAAAAGAGTAGTTTAACAAAAAAAAAATGTCACGAGTATCCCATGCAAGTTGAGAAAGTGCCAAGAAAATGGCGAAAAAAATGTCATATTAGTATAGACACAGTCCTAATTCCCCATTTTTCCTAATATAGTATGGAGTTTGTATCAAACACATTTCTCCAGATACGAGTCCCACCCGCATAGTGTCATGTCGTCCCGTAACTAATCTATAGTTGTGAACGCTCGGGGCATGACAGTAGGCCACCAAAATAAATGTCACTGACCTTTGAGATTACTCCAATTAGTAGTATTTGGATTTTAATCAAAAGAGACTAGAACCTTTTACCTCTTAAATATAAATTTTTGATGTGTTATTGTAAGACATGCACACTCATGGGGAACCAACGGGATTCTCTCCCTCGGGTTTCTCACCCAAAGCACACAGACTACAAAGCGTATCAAAAACAAATTTTTAATTCATCCAAAACTACTGAATTCAATACCAGTCTTGGCCTTAAATAAGCCTATACCAACGGAGTTATCCCATCACAACTGACATGGGACTAAAGAAACTATCAACAATAAATAAATAAAAATTACAATTAAAAAAAGAACTAAGCTAAACAGCTCAATGTAGCTTGAATCTCCAAGCCCTAATCGAACGAAACTGAAAGAATGCGACGGCGCCTCCTAGTGTAGAATCGCAATCCTGGAGAATTATCCCCATCATTCCCCCTGGTTGGGAAAAACTCGACTCTGTCGAATACGAACCTCCTCAGCTCTCATAGTGCTCTAAACGATCAGGGTCCAATCGTTGGAGCTCCTCACGATTAATCTAGGTGTTATCAGAATCAGGTAGTCATTTCTAATGAACTAAAAAAATCTGTGATAACTACCATCAATTTGTTCTGTCATATGAGTAGGTTGTATTTGGGGAAGTGGAGGTAATAAAGATCTCTCAGAAATTGGCTTATGGGAGTCTCATCCAATAAAGTATTATCAGGGGAAAATTTAGCCCTTTATAAGAAATCAAAATTTCAATATTAAAGGATGGACTAATGTCAAAATCTGGTGAAAGATCTACTACATATTCATTGGAATTAATTTTTTTCAAAATTTTGAATAGTCCTGCACTACGTGCATGCAATTTCTTCACGGTGCCAGGAGGATACCGTTCCGGGCGAATCCGAACCATCACGTAATCTCCTACATTAAACTCATGTGCTTTCTTGTGCAAATCTGCATAGATTTTATAGCTTGCATTACATTTCTAAATTTGATTGTTGATCTTATGCAAGTCATGAATATGCGATGCAAATGATGCAGCCGACTAAGACATCCTAGCATGATATGGCTCCATGGGAATTAAATTTATAAGTTATCTAGGTCGATAACTATGTACTACCTCAAATGGACTCATTCTTATGGTTCCATTGACAGAACTATTGTATGCAAACTCAGCAATAGGTAACGCAAGATCTCATTTTAAGATTTTCACCCACTAGATATCGTAACAGATTACCCAAACTCCTATTAACTATTTCAGCTTGTCCATCAGTTTGTGGGTGAAATGCAGTAGAAAACTGAAGTATAGTTCTCATTTTATGTCACAGGGTTTTCCAAAAGTAACTCATAAGCTTAACGTCCCTATCTGAGACAATTATTTGGGCAGCCCATGTAACCTAACAACCTCATCAAAATAAATCATAGCGATCAGATGCATCTGACGCTTTAGAACATGACAGAAAGTGGGCCATCATGGGGAAACGGTCCACAACAACAAATATGAAATTATGTCTTTTTTCGATTTCGGTAGACCCAGCACGAACTCCATAGTGATGTTTTGCTAAGGACAATTCGAAACTCGAAGGGGAGTATAGAGATCAGTGTTTTGTTTTCGTTACTTGGCGAGTTGACATGTGCAACATTAACTTATAAGCCTTGCAACATCTCTCTTTAAGCTTGGCAAATAAAAACAATGTTCCACAACTTCAGTTGTTTTGTTTCACCCAAAATATCCAACAAGCTCCTAGCGTGTAATTCCCATACCAAAAATTTTCTCAAGGAGGTGCGAGGGATACACAACGTACGAGAACGGAATAGATATCCATCTTGCAAGAGAAAGCCATCAACTTCATGAGTCAAACTATCTCTTAAGACAGTGTATATATTTTCAAAATCAGGACATGACTCATATATGTCTTTATCTTCTCAAAACCAACCACTTCAGTATTCATGACAGAAAGTAAAGCGCGACGATGACTAAGTACATCAATAACCCTATTTTTAACCTCGGCCTTATGTTTGAGGACAAGGTGAAATCTTGAAGGAACTCTACCCACCTACCATACCTCGAATTCAATTTCTTTTGAGAGTTGAGATATTTAAGAGTTTCATGGTCTGAATAAATAATGAATTCTTGCGGTAATAAGTAATGACGCCAGTAACACAGAGCTTGAACTACCGCATAAAACTCCTTATCGTAGGTGGAGTACCGTTGCCGAGAATCATTTAACTTTCGCTAAAATAAGCAACAAGGTGCTTTTCTTGACTTAAAACACCACATATTCCAACGCCTGAGACATCACAAGTGATTTCAAAAGCTTTCGTGAAATCTGGAAGTCTCGTAACAGGAGCTTCGTCATCCTCTCCTTGATTTCCCGAAACGCCTTAGCAACAGCTTTAGTCCATCCGAATTTTTCTTATTTCAAATAATCGGTAATCGGGCCATGATGGTACTAAAATTTCAAATAAAACATCTGTAGAAATTGGCTAACTCATGAAAACTCCTCATATTGGGCGATTTATCGGCCGATATTTCAAATATAGGCCGTTTTTTGGTGCAAATGATATAGCGAACAATTTTCTCATATCATATCGGCAATAGTCAAAAAAGGAGATATTGGACGATATCTCAGCCGACTCGGCCGATATTTAAAACAAGTCGATTAAAAACAAACAAATTTGTATTGTAATAGTTTTTTAAATGTTGTTGATGAATAAGGACCTAGAGAGAACCAAATCCCTCTCGTATTCGGTTTTCCTTTTACAGTATGCAAGAAAGATCATGCATCTCCTGAGGGCTTCACAAAGGGCTTGCCTTAATTCTTAAATATGTTGCTTTTATAAAAGGATAAGTAGAGTTGTTAACAGAAGATAAACATTCATTTATAAATAAATAAGTATATAGTATGGAGGAAATTATTGAATTCTCTATATTGATATACCTGATAATTGGAAAGGGTATGGTATTAGGAAGAGATAATGGATTCTCCAATATCAATATAATTTGAAATTATTTTCTTAAAACAATAGAATATACTTCGAAATTAGAAAGGATATGGTACTGAGAGGAAATTATGGATTCTCCAATATCAGTATATGGAAACTCGCATTCTAAACAGCCAGGTAAGGTAAGTTAATTAACAAATATTTATCTATATCTATTAAAGCTATAAGTTATATGCTTAATTGCTTATAGGTCCCAAAAGCTCAAATGCATGAATCAAGCCTGGCTCTGGGTTGGGTAGAAATTATTGGGATTTGGTTTGAAACTAGTTCTATCCACTCTACTTCAGGCCCGGGACTGATTCTGATAAACTTTGGATGGGCTCGGTTCTGGTAAATTTAGGGTTAAGTTGGTTGCTGAGATCATCTTGCAGGGTGGAGGGGCCAGGGGGGGTGGGGGGGTGGGGTTTGTGTTCTCTAGAGTTGAAGGCAAAACAATGGGCCAACGGACTGTCACCATAAGAGCTTTGTGTAAAGATCTAGAGAAGGCATACAACGAGAGCTCTTATACTATTTATTGTTGGAGTTAATTCTTTCTCTGGCTCCTTCAGTACATGTAGGTATTCGCCGAACCACGGAAATTATTCTCTCTTTGCTATTTAGTTATTTCCCATAGTTTTGTGGTATGCTTCTCTATTATTATTTGCATTATTATTGATTTCCATGACAAGATCAATAAAGTTCTCATGCTTGTTTTAGCAGGATCACCAGACTTTAACAAGGAACCTGTACAACCTTGCTTTTGTAGCTTCCCGTCTAGCTAAGGAGACCCACATACCATGTTCCCAAGTTCGTAGAAATATTTTATGTCCTATGTCAACATTGAAAACTTTGATCAGACTCAGGTAAGTCTACTGAAGAGACGGCCTGAATTTTTCAAAGGTAAGTGAGCCAGGGCCCAGGTATGCTTGTCATGCTTCAGCCCATTACACTCATGGAAATCTTTCTTCTTGTATGGATCTTAAAATTGACAACTCCTTCTCAACATAGCAAATTCATTGTCCTTGATAAATAACAGAATGATAGATGTTAAACTTGCTTACTCTTTGAACAAAATTTTTACATGCGACAGGTTTTGAGCTTCTAAAAAAATATAGAAAGCACGAGAAAATATCACTTATAACAATAAAAATTGAAACCAGTACATTGTTTTATTTCAAAATTCGCACAACTGTAAGGCATTTTGTATGGGTTATTAAAAAACAAATGGAAACAGGTTGACATTAAACAAAATTTAAGATTGAATTTGAACATGTATGAAAACAGTCATCTATCTTTGTCCTTTTTGGGCCCGTCCTAAAAGTTTTAGATATTTTGTACAACAAAATCTTACCTCTCAAATCGGGGGTGTGGCAATTTCCCCCAAGTAGAGACTCCAGCCTACCGCAATCAGATGAGTTTCTCCAACCCTTGGACTGCTATTTGTCTCAGAATTAGGAAGTGACCCACTCACTGCAGAAAGTGCTATAATGCTTGTATCAGTTGTTATGAATTTTTTCCGTTAGTTAGAGCTGTATGCATTTTTAAACTTGATCATCAACAGGTACAAACTCAACTCCCAAGCAAAGAACCAACCAGGGCTTGTATGACCTTAGTTTCCTATACAATATTTGCATCTTCGGGCCTGTTTGTTTCGTTGCAAAACGTCGCAAGTCGTAAGTCGTAAAATGAGAATGGAAAAAATGAACTGTAGCAGAGAAAATATATTGTGTTTTACGGTGTTTGGTTGATAAAGTGGAGTGTAAATGGAAAAGTATATTGTGTTTTACGGTGTTTGGTTGATAAAGTGAAAGTGTAAATGATAAAATATATTGTGTTTTACGGTGTTTGGTTGGTAATGTAAAAGTGTAAATGGAAAAGTTGACCACAAAATTAACTGTAGCAGTAATTTAAATATTATAAATACTATTAAATTAAATCTACTATTACAAATTAAATTGTATTAATAAATTTGAGATAAAAAATTAATAATCTTAATATTTTATTTATAACAATAATATTAATAAAATATTAGTAAAATTAGTAAAATATTACTACAATATTAACTAAATAAGTAATTATAAAATTTTAAGAAAATCTAAAGAAACTGAATAAAATTTTAAGGATACTAATAAAACATAAATACTAAAAAAATCTTAAGAAAATTAATAAAATATAGTTATAATATTATAATATTATAAAATACTTAAGATTATTATAATATTAAATTTTATGATAATAATATCGTAATATTATAAAAATATAAAATTAACAAAGTAAAATATAATTATAAATTTAATAATGAAATATTATTATGATATTATTATAATGAATTATTACAATATTAACATAATAAAATATTAATATAATTTTAAAGTATATTATAATATTAATAAAGTAATTATTTATATTAAGAAATAAATAAATTAAACAGATAATATTTTATATTAAAACACATTATTGTTATATTAATAAAATATTAAATTTAAATAAAATATTAAGAAAATTGTTGTAAATATTAATAAATAATAAAGAATTAAATAACAATATTAAATTATATATTAAATTAAAATAATAAAATAGTAAATATTAAAACAATCTTAAAAATAATAAAAAACTAAAAAATACCAATATAAAATAATTCGGTAAGAAAATAAACACTATTAAAAATATTAAATATTTAATAATATTAAATTATATATTGATTATCAAGTAAGTGCTTTGGCACTACGAATGTATTACAAGTAGAATTTACATGACCACAAAATTAACTGTAGCAGTTGCAAGTGGGAAAATTTGAGTGTAAAAGTGAGATTTATATGACCACAAATTTAACTGTAGCAACTGCAAGTAGGAAATGAGAGTTGTATTTTGCGAAATGTTTTGCAACGAAACAAACAGCTGAAAATGGAAAAGAGTTTTACGACTTGCAGTTTTGCGGCGTTTTGCGGGGAAACAAACAGGCCCTTCATATCCCCACAACCCATCAATTTGATACAAATCCGTACAAAGCATTTATGCTAGCAACCGTATATTAATATGAGTCTCAAAGGTTCATCAGTTTTCACCTTTTCGTATCTGTATAGGCTACACTCAACTATTGAGTTGAGAACTTTGGTCACAGACTAGTTTCCCTCAGAATGTTATCCTATTATTAACTAGAATGTTGTTATTCATCAAATTCAACATTAATAATACTAATAATGAATCCAAACCCATACAGGTGACAAACTACGAGGCGAAAAAGGAAAATAAGTAAAACTATCTCATAATCAAGAACATTCATATTTATGAGATGGAGGTTCTGCAATTCTACATGTCAAAGAAAAAATACTGAACACGTAGGAAGCCTTGTGGGTCAAACGTATCACCAGAACTCCCAACACTGCAAGTGCACCCAAGATACACAAGCCGCGTTGATGTGATTCCAAAACAAAGTGGCACCAACCAAAAACAGATACCTAAGCAATTTCTAAACAAGGTAGCATTTTAACTTGCAATGCATCAATGCTCCAAGAAAGAGTTAAGAACTATTAAGTGCTTCAACACTCGATTGAGTTAAAAACTCCAGTCACTTACTAGTTTCCCAAAACTAGAATGATTATGCTATTATTAACTAGAATATTGTTAACCATCAAATTCAATAATAGTAATGGCATGTTATTAATAATGAATCCAAACCCATATAGGTGACAAACTACCAGGTAAAGAGGGAAAATGCATAAAACTCTCTCCCTAATCAAGAACAGACATTCATATTTATGTGATTGAAGTTTTGCAATTCTACGTTTTGAGAAAAATATGGAACCCGTAGGAAGCCTTTGTGGGTCAAATGCATCACCAAAAATCCAACCGTTGTAAATGATTTGGTGTTGCAAACAACATATGTCAATAGCATTGGAATGATTTACAATTTAATGAAAGGAACCCCAAGATACACAAACAGCGTTGATATGATTTCCAAAACAAAGTAGCACCAACCGGAAACAGACACCTAAGCAATTTCTAAATAAGGTAGCATTTTAACTTGCTATGCATCAATGCTCCAAGAAAGGGTTAAGACTATTAAGAGCTTCAACACTCAATTGAGTTAAGAACTTTGGTCACTCTCTACTTTCCCAAAACTAGAATGGTTATGCTATTATTAACTAGAATGTTGTTAATCATCAAATTATGAGTCCAAACCCATATAAGTGACAAGCTACCAGGCGAAGAAGGAAAATGCATAAGACTCTCTCCCTAATCAAGAACAGACTTTCATATTTACGAGATAAAAGTCTTGAATTCTACAAATTGAGGAAGAACATGGAACACATAGGAAGCCTTTGTGGGTCAAATGTATCACCAAAACTCCAACTGCTGTGAACGATTCTGTGTTGCAAGAAACCTATGACAATAGAATTGCAGTGATTTATGATTTAATACAAGTGAACCTCAAGATACACAAACCGTGTTCAAAACAAAGTGGCACCAACCAAAAACAGATACCTAAGCAAATTCTAAATAAGATAATATTTTAAGGTAATATTTTAACTTGCAAAATACATCAATGCTCCAAAAGAAAGAGTAAATTGAGAAGCTCACCCCCTTTCTTCCCAACAATCGATGACTGCCTTCCATCAGAGATTTGTTCTTCGCCCATTTTTAGCCCCGGGCTTATATTTCCCTCTCTCCCTAAAACCATCAAACCTGTTCATGTGCATGTAGCCGTGGCCCATCCCAGGGCCTCTGCTGCATTCCCCACCACTTGGCCTGCTCCAAAGCGTACGCGACTTCCCCAATGGGGAAAAAGTGCTGGTAGTGAAGGACCGGAGTCCAATTGAGCCTCCGGTGGTTGACGCATCCGATGACCTGGTCGTAGACGCCAGGATCGCCGGTGGACTGCAGGTGGTGGAGAAGCGAGTCGATGATGGCATTGGCCGCCGCAAACTCGCTGCGCAGCCACTGAATGAACGGATCCCGCTCGTCTTGGACCCACGGCCACGGGTGCAGCTGCTGGTAGTCGGGCCCAGCAGCAGCTGTGACGGCGGCCACATTCGCTGGTGGAGCTGCCATTTGCGCTTTAACGATCAATGTAGTTGCATCTGAAACGATTTGCAAGAAATTGATACAGAATCAAATTTTGGATCTTTGGATTCGATCAACAAGTGAAAGGAGAAAAGTCTGCGTTCAGATCTTCAAAACAGGCATAATTAGGTTTAAATTGCTAACTTTTTCAATGAAATGGAATGATAAGAGACGTACGCAACTGATCCAATATTAGAACTCAAAAAACTTTTTTTTAAATTTTTTTACAAAAAAAATAAAAGAAAGCCACGCTCAATATTCCAAGAAGAGAAATGAGAATGGAGATAGTGATCATTGCTCGAGATCGAAATCTGTGTTGATTTGAGCGACCTACTGGTGAAATATAGATAGAATTCAAGTAAAAACAGTGAAGAAATCAACGATCAGAGCGTACACGACGTAATTCCTCAATTAATTTGGGAGAACATGCAATGGTCTCTCTCTCACTCTCTCACTCTCTTTCTCGCTCGCTGCGGCGCGCTCAGATGCGACGTATAGAGAGAGAAAACTCTCTTGTTGGACCTTGGAGAGAGAAGTTCCGTACTAGGTAGGGGTACTTTTAGGAAAGAGAAGAGGGAGGAGGTTTATGAGAAATTTTTAATGAAGCCCGCGCCAAAATAAGTAAATAGCAATAACTGATAAATAAATACCCGCACTAAACAAGTAAATAGTCATAACTAAGAAAGAAATAAACTAGTGTATCGCTGTCCACGGTGAAAAGATGTTCAGTCACTGTCGAACTGCCAAAAAGGAGGTGAGAGAGAAAGAATAAGGAGGTGAGAGGTGAAAGAGTGAGATGATAGAGGAAAAAGAAAGAGAGTTAAATCTGCTCTCTCTTGCGTTACTGTCGTCGCTGATGAGAGAGGAAGAAAAAGAGTTGAGGCTTCTCTCTCGTGCGTCACCGCCGTCGCTGATCTCTCTCGCTCTCTCTATCGTGAATGAAAACGGACAGATAAACGGACAAAATTTCTATATCAATTACGGACACTTTTGATAATGATAATGAATAATATGTTTTCTTTTTTTGAATTTCCTAATTGAAACAAAAGCCTAAACTTGGGACTCCTCACACAGTTCCCAATTGTCTCAACTAGAACTAGAACCGGCAACTTCGAGCATTGCGATCATATCACTGTCAACTATTTGGCAAACAAAGATGAGATATTCATGTGTTAATTTTAGTATTTAACAAGTTAGAAGTGCGCAACTATGGCTCATCTAGGGATGGCTAACGGGACGAGTCGGGTTGATTCATCCCGTTAGCTAACGAATCCGTTACGAGACGGGTTGAACCCGTCTCGTAACGAATCCAAACGAGACGAATCAAGAAATCGGAGAATGAATCGGGTCTCTAGACCCGATTCGTTACCTGGATTCGCCGGGACAGGTCCAACCCGTCTCGGATTTTAATATTATTTTATTTTTGAAAATTTCAAATTTACCCCCGTAGCAATTTTTAGAGTTGTTGAGGATTAAATAAAATAAAATAAATAAAATAGGGGTCTGAAACTAATTTTCCCTATACACATGTATAATAACATAGGACTTTTTAAAAAATAAAAAAAAAGAGGAGGGGTTGGGGAAAGTTTTCCCGACCCGATTCGTCCCGAGATGAATCTGACCAGTCTCGTTTACACGTGACGGGTCAATTCGGGTTGACCCGCCCCTTAACGGGGCGGGTCCGAGTTGACCAGCAACCCGTCCTGTGCGACCCGTGCGGGTCGCACAGGGCAGGGCGGGGCGGTTTGAAGCGAGTCGACCTGCCCCATTAGCCATCCCTAGGTTCATCCCACTCCTTATCAAATGTAGCCAAAAGAATAAAAACATATCAGGAAAGAATCTAAATATGATAAAAAATTTAGGTTTAGAAATGAGAAGTCTTAAATTTAACATCAGGATAAGGCCTCTATTTAAATAGAAAATAATAATACAATAATAAAAGTTATTGTTATAATAATTACAAGGTCTAGGTTAGGAAAAGCACCACATTTTTCTATCTAAAATATAACCCCTTTCTGAAGAAAAGAAGTGGGAAAAAAATCAAAAAACTAAATTTGGTGAAAACTAAACTGAAACAGTCAGACAACAAACTGGTCGGTTGAACATAAGTGTGGGTTCAAAAGTACAATTAAAGGGCAGAAAGGGTCCCAACAGAGAGGAGCTCTTATCAAACTTAACAACAAATAATTGTCAAGAGATATAGGATTCAACTAGAAAAAGGACATGCAGAATTACCCTAAAAATTAAGATGATTTGTGTTACCCACACTTCATCTCTTGCCTTGGAAATTGCTAGATTCAGTGGAAAGCTGGCACTTACGGCCCAAGGCAGAAACATGGAAATCTCAAGACTACAAGTCTAAAACCTCAGTGAAGTCTAGAACAATATATGGTCCAAAATTTAACAAGCAAAAATTAACCAGTTAAACAAACTTCGTAGTAGCTGAAAAACTTTAAGCGGCTCGAAAGATAACTAAACAAAAGTAGCAAGTGTTAAAAGAGAAATAAGTGGTCTTCTCAGCCTCCAGGCTGCTTCTCATTGTCTCTCTTTGAGATGCCCTATTCCGTGACAACCCCCAACCTCCCAAGTTTCCTCAGTCTCTATACGATCTGTTTCTACTTAGCCTCAGCAACGGCTCCTTGATTGCTCCCTGCTTGCTGAGCGACATTTTCCTCGTTGCCTTTCGCCACTTCATTGCAGTCTGCAACAGTCCCAGTCCCCTCGCTTCCGGTCTTAGGAGAAGCAACCTGATGACCATTTGGTTTCTCCACCCCGTTGCATTCATGTTGTGGTGGTGGAACATGCCCAGGTCCAGATGGGGGAAGGAATACTCCCGTGCCAGGAACTGGGAGTCGAGGAGGTGGGCCTCTAGAAGGCAGTGCCCATCCAGCAGACACTGGTGGCACTGGCACTGGCACTGGCACTGGCACTGGCATGGGCACGGGTGCAGGAGTGGGTGCAACGAGCAGTGGCTGGATTCCATTGGGCGGCGGCAGGACTCCAGCATTGGAGACGACTACATACTGTTTCAATCCTGGTGGTCTGCGAGCAACGTTTGGTGGCACAAGCAATGGTGGACCCCATGGTGAAGTAAGGGGTGCAGGGCTTGGGGACGAGAATCGAGGAGATTCGGAATGGAATAACTTCTTGGGTTGGGACTTTCCAAAGATCAGAAGCACACGCCGTTCCTGTTGGGAGGGGATGGCATGCTTTAATAGGTGAGTACTCTTGCCTTGCGATAAAAGAAGACCCCTGAACATTTGAGAAAGGGAATTAAAACAATATACATCAAAACCTAATATGGTGTTAAAAGTTTTGGCAAAAAAGGGCAAGCAATGGGATTTTGAATATTTACTTCACATAAGATGTTTTTATATTAAACTTCTCACATTTGACAACATGTTATTCATGAATAACACATATGAAACGTCCATTTCCAGAAGCATCATCCACCAATGGTATGGATTGTGATATTGAAATTTCTGGATTGATCGTGGAGCAATTGAATGCAAATGATGTCAAGGGTCCATCTTTCAATTTATTGTTTCCAGATTCCATGAGGGAATCAACTTTACAATTTACCATCCAATTCCAAATTCTAAACAAGAGCAACTTTTTTGTTAATTTTAAAATGAGCAGCCTTTTTTTTTTGTAAATTATTGAAGAATTATTAGTTAGTAAAGAGAGAAATTTACAAAGGATTGTGTTTTAGTTCGTCATTGCAGCTGAAATCCTCACATAATTATTTACCATTACTGAAATTTGCTGGTATATTAGGCCTCGCAAACTTAGTCACTCTCATGAATTTAAATGATGTCAAAGGTCCGTCTGTCAATTTATTGTTTTCAGTTTCCTTGGCGGAGTCAGCTTTATAACTTAATAGCATCCCATTTGAATTACTAAAATAGAGTGAAGTTTCTTTAGTAATGCCAAAATGGCAGCTTTTGGTTGCAAACTACTAGATACTGATGGATAGAAGAATTATTAGTCACTAAGGTGGCAGTTATACAAGAATTGTGCTTTACTTTCATCTTATGTTTACAGCTGAAATTATATTATCTACCTTTAAGTTTGTGGGGAAATTTAGGCCTACCCGTCTTGCTCTCTTACCAGTAAAACAGGTGATGAGGTCCTCTCTGAGAATCAAAATTATTTTGCATGTCTTATACAATTCATTGATTTTCATTAAAAAGAACACACTCAGTAGTCACAAATTAAATTCTATTACATCTTCATTTACAATAAAAACTAGGCATATAATGCATAGGAAATGACAGCTGTCTAACTACATAGTTGCACTTCAAGTTTTAAAATAACATATGATATATAATCTGTGTCCCACAAGCTCGGAGCAGGTACCCTTCCCAACAAAAAATACTCACCATAGCTCACTAGCTAGCTACAAACCACACACTAGTTAGCACGCATGCATGCACACACCACAATTTAAGAAAACTATGAACCTCTGATATTTAGATTCCAGTGGATCTAGTCAGCAACCATTTGATCTTAATAAACTTGTTGAATGCATGCATCTCAAGCGAGCATAAGAAGAGATTGGTGCTCACCACGGACCAACCAATTTTTGTACTGGAGTATTTATATGCGTATGTGCTATTCTTAAACTAGTCGGGATAATGGTAGCATGTATATGACCCAAATACCAAAGATGTGAAGGTACAGCTTCCTTAAGTAAAATGACATATCCATTTTTAGAAATGATTTACAGCTACCTCCGTGTGTGCGCGCGCGCTCACATGTGTTTGCCTGTACAAAAAAGATCCCCGGTGTGTGTGCGGGCGCTCACCTGTATACCAAAAATATGTGCGCGTGGTTGTGTGAAAAATTAGAGATTAAAACTATATTTACTTGAGCAGATAAGTTACTCAATTACTTGTAGTGGTGAGGACATCGCACCAGTTTCTAGTTGCTTTTATGTCTTAATTTATTTTTGACTTTAGCTGTTACTTTTATTGTGTTTTTAGTATCACATCGGTTATATCCGAGAACTGAACTCTTGTAGAGCCTATAAATAGGCATCAGTGCTTTCTTATTGGTAGATAATGAATGAATAAAATTTTTCAGTTTATGTCTCTTGAGTTCTTGAGTTCTTGAGATTAGGATGTGAAGCCCGTGGCGCAAGGAGTGTGAAGCCCGTGGCGCAAGGAGTGTGAAACCCAAAATCTATCTGGTTCTTATCTCTATTCCTTAAACCCTAATTTCTCTTAGTTATTTTCTTGTAAAAAGCCTAATTTCCTATTTCTTTGATTTGAACGTGATTGTGATCCTCTGGTTTTACATCAGTTTGGTATCAGAGCAACTGATTTTCAATCCCTTTCAAAATTTTCTTCTCCCTCTCCTAAAAACCTAAATCTAGATCAAACTCTAGATCTATTCAAAAAAAGAATCAAAAAATCCCTTGATCTGATCCAGGTCAAAAAAAAAAGAAAAAAATATCTTAGCAAAATCCCTTAAAATTCCCTTCGAAAATTAAAAAAAATAAAAATGTCTACTATTCATTCTCTTCTTCCTCTCCATCTCTCTCAACAACCCACAACCCAAATCATCGCCGCCACCTTCCCCCACCACCGTCTTCACCCTTTTCGCCGGCAAAATCAACCGTCGCAACCTCCTCCTTCGTCCATCTCTGCCAACTGTCATCTGCATCAACACTCCCCTCCCTCATCTCTTCCTCCCCTGATCTCCAACTCACTCATCTCCTTCCTCCCCCAAACCTCAACCACATCTCACCACCACCACCTCTCCATGCCGCCGCCACACCGTCGTCACCATCATCACACCATCTCCGCCAGGTCATCCACTGCAAGATCCTCCAACTTCCACCATTTCCGCTGTGTCATCCACCGCCTCCACGAAGCTGACGCCACCGACTTCCACCATCTCCGCTACGATCCCCTCCTCCCTCTGCCATGTTAGGATTATTATTGGAATACGTAATGAAGGTAAATGAAACTTCGGAGATCAAAAAACGGACGTGCACGAGGAGTTGTGCACAGTATTAATCGACTTATACTTGATATAGTCGAGTAATGATAAGAATTAGTCGACTTATACATTGGTGTAGTCGACTGGTCTTGCAACAGAGAGTAAGGGTCTCAGATTTTTGACAAATTAGTCGACCTATACTTATGTATATCCGACTACTAGACATGATTAGTCGACTTATAACTTGGTATAGTCGACTAATATCGGGTCTGGTTGTTTTCTTTTCTGGATTTGTTTTCAGCTTTGAGTTGGATTCGAGTTTCCTTTCTTCTGGGGTGATGATTGTTCGTATTGATGGAGTTTGTATAGGACTAGGAGAGTCCCATAGTCTATAAATAAACTATTGGATTGGCCTTCAATGTATTAAACACAATTCAATGTAATTCAATTAAAAAGGAGAGATTCGTGTGAAAAGTTTTAGTCATAAGGGTTCGTTGTTCTAGGCAGTCATCAAAGGGCTTATAATCTTCTTAACAAAATGTGTAAGTATTTCTTATTGTACACCCCCAAAGCTTAATAAAGTTTCTTCCTCTTCTCTCGTGGACGTACACACGATCTGTTTAATCGGCGGAATCACGTTAAATTGTGTGTTGGCTTTTTTTACTTCAAAATATCTTCTTCTTTCTTTTTCTTCCCGTTGCTCGTCGATCCTATGTTGCTTCCACTATGCCGCCCCAGCGATTGGTCATGGGACAGTCTGTTTCACAACATGTCATCCACACCTTCGCCAAAAGATCCACACGATAGCAACACCACCCACCTCATGGACAGCAGCACGTCAACCATTACCATCGTCACCTTCGATTGTCGCATTTTTCGTCGACAACAACACGACAACCATCTTATCTTCGCCGCCGCGACCTCCGATCTTCATCATCTTCGTCTCCATCTTCCATCATCACCACTTGCGCTCCGCCGCCGCCTGAAGGGGATTGCAACCCTAGTTCTCGAGCAAGGAGAAAGTTGGATGCATTCGGGTTTAAATTAGTTAATTGGGATGATTTGGGTTTCATAGCCCAAACCCGATACAATTGGTGACCCGACCCACTCGGATCCAACCTGACCCGCTACGAGCCCAGTGGTTTGAGCCGATCCAGATCGACTCAGCCGCTACATCAGAGGATTCTCTACTGGCGTCATCGGCTTAGACCGAGCCGACCCCGAGCCGTCAGCTCTGACCGAGCCGACCTCGAGCCGCGGCTTAGAACTCGAGATGATCTGAGTCACGCTGACGTCAGCGGCTCACTGAGCCAGTTCAGTACAACCAGCTCGCAGAGCCCATTTAAGCTCGTTTAGAATCTGATTCGAGTTCCGTCTGAAGCATTGGGCGCGTGACTGAGTCACAGAGATACTGGGAGAATTTTCGCAGCAGTTGTATAGCAAATCTGACCTCCACGAGTCCGTATTTGGTGCCGGTATTATTTGTGCAGCAGAAGAGTAGTGTTTTGGGCACTCGCTTCCAGCCTGATTTGAGCCCAGTTCGAAGCAATTTTCTTCCACCTCGTACTACTGTTATTCCAGGATCTTGTGAGTGATTTCAGCTCTTCAGTGCAGGTATTTCTGCAAGAAATCTTACAGGCATTTTGCGTTTGGGCGTGAACAACTCATCCCTCAGGTGATATCCTAACCTAAGCTAAATTGTTAACTGTTAAATTACTTGCAACTACTATTTGGATTGCAATAATTTTTTAGCTGAAATGCTATTTGGTTCTATCTAGTGGTTGCATCAGCGTTTATCACTTTTCATCATTTTAAGAGTGTATTTTCTTTACTTTTAGAACTTGAACTTTTAAGATATTTTTATTTTCTCTTAGTCCATGCATTTAGTTTACTTGTTTAGGATTCTCCACTGCATCTCCTTGATTATTGGGTTTTGCATTTGAGCCTTCATTATTAGTCGATATTATAGGGACCACCTCTTAGACCAGCTACACAACCTCCGTCAGGGTCATATATCCATCAAGATTACATAGATATATTTAAGCACTTAACCCATCGTAGTAACGTGAGTGAGCACCATTTTGAGACTATAATTAGGTTTGTTTGGGGTTTACGACCTATAATAAGGCGTGCTATGATTGCTGACTCCTATAATTAAAAAAGCCTTTGATGTTGCATTAAAGATAGACTTGACTTTCAAAACGTTAGTCAATGCCAAGGCCCGGTGTTCTAAGTGTAAGGGATATAGACATTATGATTAACAGTGCCCCTCGGAGAGTCAACATGTTAGAATTGTGCCTAGTGATGATGTTGACGACTCGAAGGTCGTTAATGATGTCCACGTTCCTTCTAAAACTGCTAGTATAATTGAAGACATATCAGTTAGTTCCGACACACCGATTATTGATACGGTCCACATGTCTTTTGATAGTACTAGTGATGACGTGGATGAGATAGTTGAGCCTAATACACCCGAAGTGCCTAGTAAGTCATTCGAGTTCTCTTGTGTTGAATATAGTTTTACGGTCGTTCCAATCGACTCATCTTCTAGTGAGTCACCTGAGTTTCTTACCATAATCCAGCAGATGGTTTCTAGTACATCTTTTTTTTAGTTGTTTAGAGTTTATGTCTGAGTCTAATATACCTCTATTTGCGTGATTAGATGTGTGCCCTCCTAAGCAACCCAAATATATCATTTTCGATCTTTAGGAATTATGCTTAGAGTGCCTACTGCATTGCATTTGCCTGTTGCACATATTGATGATATCCCTAGGCTAATAACAATTTGCAATAACACCTACAAATTTATTCCATATCCATATAGTATTTAGCAGGAATTTGCAGTTGATGATAAGGTGATGGTTACGAGTCACCCTAAGGACGTGAGAAAGTTGCACACCTTGTGTACAGATTTTGATATGATTCTGAAGAGAAGTGCTTTCATTGCTTATGAGTTGGACATTCCATGAGATCCTGGTATCGATTTTATCTTCAGCAGGGATGATGTGCATGTCTACTATTGATGCCTTAATCGAGTTATCCTCTTTTACAGTCTATACGTCACAGAGACCAGCTTCACCTCCACCACCATCGTCTCGATGTGATATACTAATGATGCTGCCACGACCACCACCTTGGCTCGATTGAGGTGCTTCGTGAGGGAGTCCTCACTCGACAGGGTCGAGTTTCTCCCACCCTGAGGGAAATGATGAGAACATCACAACAATTTCTAATTGCTTGTATGCCTTAGTTTATTTTTGACTTTAGTTACTTTTGTTGTATTTCTAATACATCGGTTATATCTCAGAACTAAACTCTTATAAAGTCTATAAATAGGCCTCAGTGCTTTCTTATTGGTAGACAATGAATGAATGAAATTTTTATATTTCTTGAGCTCTTGAATTTTTAAGATTGAAGTGTGAAGCCCGTGGTGCAAGAGGTGTGAAGCCCGTGACGCAAGGAGTGTGAAGCCCAAAATCTATCCGGTTCTTATCTCTATTTCTTAAATCATAATTTCTATTATTTATTTTCTTGTCAAAATCCTAGTTTTCTATTTCTTTGATTTGAAAGTGATTGTGATCCTCCCGTTTTACATCTTTTTAGTTGTCATTTTCCACCCCCACTAAAATAATCTTACTATATCATATCAACCAAATGTTTATTACAATGAAGTAGACAGCATTCTCCTTCACTGTAAAAGTAAAACTAACACATCCACCACCCTACTTGGTATGATATATGAGCAGCCCAAAATTTCAAAGGGTTAATTAGAGAGGGAAATAAAATAATATGGGCCTTGGAGGAATTTGTGGTGGAGTGCTTGTTAAATCTGACCTTTTGAAGTGAATTATAAGTGAATAGTCAAACTCTATTATAGACTATAAATTAAAATATTTTAGCTGATAGGAAAATAATCAAAATACACATTTAAGAAGAAAATTAAAGCTTGAAATCCTATTAAAGTCATACTTCCTGGAATCTCAATGGACTAAAATTTACAGGGGGGGCTTAATTGCTGAAAAATAGCCACAGTAAAATTTAACTACTTGCCATTTCAAATCAAGCAAATGCAAACAAATAGAGATATCTTATCGATAATAGTCCATAAGAGCAGACCATATCGTGTGTACAAGATGCCGCATGGATATATGTTATAATAAAGGACACCCTTGACAAGCACATAAAGACATACCCCGATGCAATGGAAAGCTTGAGAGGACCTCTGTAATCGCCCCGATGGTCTCCTTCAATGTTCCGGCCAAGAACCATGTCACATGCAGTCAAAAATAAATTACAAACAGGCCTTCCATACCAAGATGGCCAAAGATGAGGCTGTGAATGGTCACCCTATACACAAACACTTAGGTTAGGCCGCTACGTTTCGTTGTAGTTTCCACAAGGCATCAATAATGCTTCAAAATTGGTTACCTCATTAAAGAAGTCAATAACACAAAAATCAGGCTTGACAGTCAAAACCTGATTCCGGACCAAACGATCAAGGACATCCTGTAACAAGCTAGGAATAGGCTCCACCTTCCGCTCTGAAAGTTTGTTTTTTTTTCTCTTTAAGATTCAAAAGGCTTGCATAATTAAAACTAATTTATAAATGATAAAAGAGGTACAACAAGCAGAACTTGCCTGTAGAGGTCCCTGTTGTAGTTTCATCCTGTGCATGTCCTTCAGCAATGGGGGTGCCTAACTGGATCATTTCTCTCCCATGCCCCTTCATTGGCCTCTTGGATACAACAAAGGTGTTGCCTGTTTTTATCATTTTGGGAAAAAACGAAGTATGAGTTCTGACAACTAAGAGAGGTCAAATGGCTCAAATTTATTAAAAGATGAAAAATCAAGAGTTTTATAGCACATCGCCTTGAAGTAAAATTGATCTCCTAAAAAAACAGCTTATAGTATCATGTTGGTTTTACAACCAAAGTAAACAACATTTGTCTCTTTTTGTCTCTCCTTTATTTATGGTGATTAAAATCAATCAGCGATATCAATATGAGAGAATAAAGATATCCAAGAGCAAAGTAGAAAACACCAAGAGGAGAAGTGGAAAACATGGTTCAAATATCAGCCGATTTTGATATATATTCGCAATATCATATCGGTTTTGAGGAACCCGATACGATATTAGCTCTATAATATCGGCCGATTTCGGGGCCAATATTGCCAATATGGTCGATATTACCAATATTGACGATCGATATTACCAATATTGATACTAAAAACCAAGATTTCAAACCATGGTGGGAAGCACTACACACAAAAAGAACATTAAAAAGAGAGAGAGAAATTGGCCAACCAATCCACCAAAAGAAATCACAGCTTAAAGGTCAACAAAAGTGCACAAAGCTATGCTTTAATAGCCATGGCTTAACTATAGAAACATTTTTGATAAGCCATCTGCTTAATAATCACAACTACATGCATCTTTACCTGCAAAAAGGCCAGATTCCATCTTACAGGCCTTTATGTCCGACTATATTAAGAAATAACAAAAGTTAACTAGTCCAGCCCATTTCGAATGATCAAACTTCTTGAAATATCTTATTTGATAAGAAAATTGACGTTTTGAGTTTACTATTTACATATAAGCAAAGAGGGATGGACTTATGCAAGTTTTAAAAAGAAACTGGAGCAGGACATGTGACACCCAACTCATCAGCAACACTTTCTTCAATGACATGAACAAATATTTAGTTGCAGAGAGAATATCATCAATAAGCTCCCCCCCCCCCCCACCCCCCCCCAAAAAAAAAAAAAAAAAAAAACTTGCATGACTTAACTATTTTCCTAATGGTTTAAAACTATGTAGTTATTTCTGAAAGGAAAAAGTTCTTGGAATCAATGGAAGGCACGAGAATTTAAACTTTATGCATGATTTCAGTAACTAGGTATTTAACAGTCTCTCCCAATAGATTTAATAGAAAACCTACTAAATAGTGTCATTCCCAGTTAAGGGTAATCAAGTTAATGACTTGTACTGCCCCCAAAATGGCTATGATAACAGTATCATAATCATTTCTATAATCTCCTTTTCTTGGTCCTCGTTACAACCAAATGTAGGAATCCATCTGTCAGGACAAATCATTTGTGGTCCATCTTCAATGTCATGTTACCAGAGTATGGTAATCAATGCTACAATGTTGCAGACATAAGAGGAAAAAACAACTCAAGCCTCTTGGGAATCTGAAGAAGTAACGATGGTGTTGTGGCCAAATGCACACAAGGCACGCAGAAACCTACTCAGAATGGTATCATTAAAGCATGCACTGCTTCAGGATGCAGCTAGCCTTGAGTAATTCAAATTCTTGGCAGCTGAAAGAATTGGGTAAGGTGATCAAAGTCTTCAAACAGGCAAGATAATGATAGAAACATTTGACTGTATAGGCAGCAAAGTGATTCAGAAGTTTCATATCTGAATAATTCATACATTTTCATTTAAATGTCAATTAAGAATAAGATGCAGAGAACTATCTGAATAATGTGGACATGCGCAATAGAAAGCAATGAGTTTGCTTGTGTGGAGTGATGGGCTTGTAGTTGAATGAGCTACTAAGATGAGAGTAGACTGAAGCCAACTCAGCTTGAAGTGAGAATAAGAATATGATAGGTGCTTATTTGAATAGAAAATGAACCTTGATAGAGTTGAATGCACGAAAAGGATTCAGGTAGGTGATGCCAATATATACATAGTTGTTGTCATATATCACATAGATGATATTCTTGAACTGGTCCAGCGTTACCTAATTCACTGCACACCCCCTAGAATCGCGATCCAATTCGTGTTTTTCATTTTGTGGTGTGTTCCTGATCTGGATTGTCAAAACTAGCAATCCAAGAATTAAAGAAGAGCATTGGTGACTAACTAATTCAATGAG
The DNA here is from genome assembly GCA_038442645.1 of Agave tequilana. Taxonomy (NCBI): domain Eukaryota; kingdom Viridiplantae; phylum Streptophyta; class Magnoliopsida; order Asparagales; family Asparagaceae; genus Agave; species Agave tequilana. The sequence continues at coordinate 142,618 of JAVJIF010033578.1, read as the reverse complement.
TTCTTTTGACATATCTAGTGCTACAATTTTTAGTTTTTGATACTTACACTACAGCTTTAAACTTTGGAATTTTAACTTATTATTTAATATAATTAGCATAGTGATTATCTTTTAATTGAAATAGTTTGCTTTCTATTTTTTGAATAAATATCAAATTAATGCTTATTGTATAGATATTCAGAGATGAAAGTTTCTACTATCATCATTCCTAATTTTACATGTCTTCAAATATATATGCATGTCTCTTCTCTGTCCACATGCACATAAACAATACATGCATAATTATCCAATGAACAAAGTCAATGCTCCCATGTGTAGCATAACCTGAAATACTGATCCAATTAAGTCTAATTGCTTCATAGGCATACCACTCAAAGTAGTTTACACTACGCGCATCACAAACCAAAACATACCATGAATCTAGCAACACTGAGCTGATCACTTATGCAATTGTTTACAGATTCTTGAGCGCATCTAGAAGGAAACCATGTAAGCAAGCCTAAGGCAGTGTACCTAGTCGATGATCCTTCCAAGTGTAATGGTGGATCAACTAGGCATATGGGGAACAAATAAAACATTGAAGAAGGTCCTCAAAAGTGCTTACTCGAGCCAAGTACGACGAAGGCTGGGCATAACTTACATGTGTAACATCTCTTGTGCACTAAGTACAATATGAAGAAGAATACCTGTAGCACCATATTTGAGATCATAAGGATAGCAACATAGGCCAAACTAGACGTGCCAACATTCCAAGCAAGTCACTGAATGGTATAAAAGAAGATCCAGTATACTAAAAGTAGCATGAGATGTTGAAGAAATAAAATATCTGGATCAAGATCAATAAAGTGCCCAGTCCCTCTATATGGGAATGACAAAAGCCAACACAGACCATCAGACTGCTTTCCAATGAACTTAAAAATTTCATCTAGCAGGGTCACAAGCTAAAAATTGTGAACACGATTAGTCAATTACGATACAAACAATGGCATAACAACATAATAATTTACACATGAAAAATGGATAAAGCTACAGGCCGGACATGGCAAGAGAACTGTAGATGATGACATGAAAAATAATATAAAACAAAATGGAGTTTTTTGTCTAATTTACTTAAGGTTTGCTGGGTAGTTCTGTTACAAAATATTTGTTTAAGCACGCTTAGGGTTTGCTTTCCATAAATAAAAGCCAAAGAGATACCAAAAAGCCAAGAAAAGAAACATCAAACATCAACGGCGCTTTCTGACTCCTGAAGGTAAATACACAATCACTTGCAACACTGAAGGACCAAGATCGGTGTTGTGGTCCCCCTCTTGACTCCAATTTCTTCTCTCGCTAGCATTTAGGAACTCAACATGTCATCATAATTTCCATACGAGCGAGAGAGATGCTGAATCCTCCGTTGACGAAAACTGATCTTCTTGTCCTGTTTGATATTGCTATTCAAGTATGCTGCTAGAGTTCTCACCCTTCATCACCTTCCTTTAGCTTCATATAGACCATATTTACATCTAATATTATCAATCTTAAACAGTGTACGATCATTTTCCAAAGGAAGTTTCATTAATATTTATGATTGGCTGTATTGCCTAAAAAAAATTTATATACTATTAGCATTTCCGTCTTAATTTCTGATTTCAACTTCCTTGCATTAACATATCTTTAGCCAATTCCTTTGCTAAAATATGGAGACTAATAATCTTAATTATTCAAAGAGCAGTCTCATTTATATATAATATAGAACTTCTGGATATAGTAAAAGGATTTTGGAAGGAATACTAATTATTTTGCTAAGAACTCATAAGCACTGTAAGATGTGTATCTTGTAAATAACACAAGCTCCTAATTGTATACAGGATTTTGGAAAAGAATACTAATTACAGCATTTCAGTAGTCAGTATAATGAAGTTAGTCAAACACATGATTTTATAAACCTCGTGGTTGTGTTTGGTAAGTGGAGTTGGGAAAGTAAGAGCAAGAGGTTTTAGAGAAAAGTTGGAAAGAACTAGGGAGAGTTGGAGCATAGGTGGGTTTACTCCTATATTAATTTTGAGTTGGTCAATGAGTTAAACACTTACCCCCAAAAAGTAAGGGGCAAAGTGCACAATATTTTTCTAAAAAATCCAACTTCGCTTTGACAAGTCATGCCATAATTACACTACACTAACTATTCATGAATTTGAGTGTTTGGAAGAGTTAGCAAAAGATAGAAGCGTTAAAAGCCTAACTCTTCCTTACTTGTTGAACAAGGCCCATGCCCATATCTCAAGATGTAGGATCTAAAACTCCTGCTAACCAGTGAGAGAACTTTGGGATATAATTTTGCAGTTCTGGTGACATCTTAACCAGTAAAATGGTATGAGGGACTTCATAAATGTTTAAAAAAAAAAAAAACCTTACACTAAAGAAAAAAGATTAAAAAATAAAATAAAATCTAATGTTTCTGGATTCCATAAATTAAGCCTCATAAAGGATATAGTGGAACTTGCCTGGAAACTCTCCTTTATGACCAGCAGCTCTCAAATCAGTTGCTAATAAATTAAGCCTCGTAATCTCTGAGCTATCAAACAACTCCTCATAAAGCTTAAGCCCTTCAAATACATTGACCTGCAGTGGCATATTTATGCCTTCTGTTAGCCTGTAGTATAATGCTAAAATTGAAATTTGAATCTTTAAATTATCATAAGTATTTCTGAAGAGATACAAAAAGTTCAGACATAGTTTACAACACACCGTTTTCCCATCAATTATTTCATTCCCAACAAATTCTTTGGGAATCGGTATTGGTTTCTGTGTTGCATCGTGATTTGGGATCATATCTGCACCACCCTGGGGAACTGAATCGGTGCTGCCATCTAAATATGGAAAAAAAATCAAGCATAAAAAGCATTTTCTATTTGAACAGAACTACAAACCTTTCACCAGTGATGTTAACATCCAAACATAAAGTAATGGGAATATATGATCAAGAACCCCAATAGTAGGTTAGATAGCACAGATAAAAAGAGAACATCAGAAAGAAACATTTCATAGAGCAAAGTTTACCACTTCATGTGCAATAAAATATCTGTAGGAAGCTTATAGAAGGTCATTGGAAAACAATGATCTTAAACTATATTTTTGGACTAAATCAGTAGGCCGCCATAATAAAAAGTGGGAACCTTTGAGATTAGTCCAAAATTAGTAGCTTTTGAATTTTGATCAAATTTCAGACACAATCAATTTAAGAGACTAGAAACCTCTGCCTCTAAAAGATGAGTTTTTAATGTCTTACTTTAGGTTAAGCATTCTTGCTGTCCACAAGTCCTTGTTGGCCGAAACAATGAATAAGTAGGCATTGTGATTGATTATGTAGTTCTTATATATTTGAAAACTATTTCTTCTCCATGAAAATACTAGGAGGACTTATTTAGGCTAAACAGCTTTACCTAAAGATATAAAAACATAAAAACTGGCTGTCATCTTCAACCTCCGCACCAATTCCCCAATTCGGCCCATCTAAATAGTGATTCCACCTCTTCATATGTTGAATTTGTGGTCATCAGCAGGTGCAAGTGAGCCCAAAATATAGCAGCACTTGGTTTCACTAGGCCCATAAGGTTCTAGATCCAGAAATGAGGCAGAGGTCAAACAAACTGATGAAAGGATAAAGCTCTTGGAAGGGAAAAATAATTCACAAAATATTATGATGATGGTTAAAGTCGAATTCACAAATACCACTTGATGGTTAAGAATTATAATGGGACAAGTCCTTCGATACCAAAACAAGATCACATTTCAATGGTCAAAAGGGTGGCAACGTGATGGTTCATAAAAATAAACACCAAACAGATAACCTCTGTTATAATTTATAGGAATTTCAAGTTCTTATAACTCCAGTATGTGCTCGGAGCTCTGATACCCAACATTTTGAGGGCTCAAGACTAGGAGAACTTGTGGGTTGAACCCTCAATCTGAGATTCGCCTCTTAAAGCATTTATTTTTGCAGTTAAAGGCCCAATCATGAAAGTTGCATGGAACAAGAAAGCTCTGTTGAAGGGAGAGAAGTCTTTGCAATTTATATAGGTTAATTCAAAATGCAGCTTCATGTGGAACTTCCACTGTTCTACAAGTGGACATGATAACTTAGTTCGTGATAAGTGCAATTTCCCTATATGCTACAGGCTGGTTTGAGCCATTCTTAGATCAGTATAAGATCCGGTAATGAACTAATGGTAGGCCCTGAGAGAGGATGATGGGAACACAAATAATTAAAAACTATCTAAATTGGAGATTGTTATGATATATGGTCCGTTTTAATGTTTGAATGAATAGGAATATAGAGATAAAATCCCTCTCTTGTTCGAATTCCTCTTTAGCATGCAAGAAAGATCTGAGATCTCTCAAGCACTTAAAATGACGCTGAGTTAATTCTTAAGGAATAAATAATAAGTATTCCTCTCATCTAGGGTTCAGGTGAATACTGTGATCATCCAGTGGAGATAGGTTTTGGAGTAAAAAGGGATAAGAGTTGTTCTCTAGAGTTGAATGGAAAAACAAGGTACTAGAATTATCAACATAAGGACTTTGTGAAGATCTAGAGAAGGCATACAGTGACGCCTCTTGTAGTCAAAGTTATTGAATGGAATCTCTCTCTAGCTCTTTCCATGAACATAGGCATTTGCATGTAAATCGTTGTCCCTCTTTGCTATTTGGTTATTTTTCTCAATTTTTGTGGTGTGCCTTCTCAATTATTTGAATCTTTGCCTGATGATTATCATACAAAATCTACTCCCCGTTGCTTGCTATACCAAGGACACCAAACTTTGACAAGTATATGACCTATGCAACCTTGCTTCTAATAGCTCCTTGTGTGGCTTAAAAAGACCCATTATTTTCGCAAGGTTGCAGACATATTTTGAGTCCTAAGCATTCAAAACATTGACCAGACCTCAAGGACAAGTATACAAAAGAAAACCTACAAGAGAAAACCTGAATCCCCCAAAGGTAAGAGAGCCAATTGATGGGTATACTCATATCACACTCCAATCTAAGTATCTGATACACTCATTGGGAGAACTTTTGTGTGATATTAAACTAAAGATCTTACAAGTGAAACCACTTCCTCATGATAGCAAACTCATTGGACTTGATTAAATAGCTACAAGGTAACTAACAGCGATGGCTTTTAACAAAGTTATCCAAGGAATGTAATTACATGACACAAATTTCGGGCTTCTCAAAAGCCTCTTTATTACAATAAAAAAGAAAAATGAAATCAGTACATTATTTTATTTCATGATTGGAAGCACTGTAAGATATCCGCATGCATTAATACAAACAAATGGAAACAGGTTTAGACAAAACAGATAGTCTCAATATACACATGAATGAAAAAAATAGTGATCTGTCTATATCATTTTTGTGCACTTGTCCTGAAATTTCAGATATTTTGAACCAAAATCTTACCTTTCAAGTGTGGGCTATGGGAATTTTCCACAACTGGAGGCTCCAGCCTACAGGAATCAGTAGAATTTTCTCCATCCTTTGCATTGCTATTTGTCTGTGAAGTAAGAAGATCAGTCGCCCCTGCAGGAGGTGTAAGTGACACTCGAATTAGTGCTATGAATTTCATCCATTAGTTTGACCTGTATGCATGTCTAAGATATTTGCATTCTTCATGTCCCATAGCTCATACAATTTGAAGTCACTCAGTGCAAAAGCATTTATTACTATAAGAATATGGGTCCTGAAACCTCCGTCATTGTTCGACCATTGAATCTATATTGGCAACACTTGACTAAACCTTCTTAACTTTTTTGAGTTCAGAACTTCGTTCAAATACTAGTTTCCCAAATTCAAAATGATCTGGAATTGTTAACCAAACTACTGTTGATCATCAAAGTTAATATCAGTAATGGGACATTATGAGTAGTGAAACCAAACCCATGCAAGTGATAAACTACCCAGCCGAAAAGGAAATGCATAGAACGATCTCCTAATCAAGAACAGATTAGCCAATCATTTTTACAAGACAAAAGTTCTTCGCTTCTCCATAACGAGAAAAAAAATATGGCAACACTTCGGAAGTCATTGTGCGTCAAATTTATCATCAAAACATTGAACGTGGCAAATGATCCTAAGTTGCAAGCGATATATAACCATAAAATTGCACTGATTTAAGCAACACGATATACAAATTCAACAACCAACAACAACAACAAAGCCTCTATGCCAAACTTCTCGGGCAGCTACGTAAATCCTTCTCTTCCGTTCAGCTTTGTTAAGGGACATTGCCTCAATTAAATTAAGAAGTGGGACCACGATACCCAAACTGCAATAATGTGATTTCCAAAACAAATTGACACCAACCAAGAACCTATACATAAGCAATTTCTAAAAAAGGTAGCATTTTAAACTGCAATGCATCTCAAAATCCAAATGGAAAGTAATGCTCCGAGGAAAGAGTAAAGTTGCGAAGCTCACCCCCTTTCTCCTCAACAACTGAAGACTGACGTCCATCCGAGATCTGTTCTTCGCCCATTTTCCTAGCCCCGGGCTTATATTTCCCTCTGTCCCTAAAACCATCAAACCTATTCATGTGCCTGTACCCAATCCCCGGCCGCGGCCCATCCTTGGGCCTCTGCTGCATGCCCCTCCACTTGGCCTGCTCCAGTGCATACACGACTTCCCCAATGGGGAAGAAGTGCTGGTAGTGGAGGACGGGAGCCCAATTGAGCCTCCGGTGGTTGATGCAACCAATTACCCGATCGTACTCCCCAGGATCGCCGGTGGACTGCAGGTGGTGGAGGAGCGAGTCTATGATGGCATTGGCTGCCGCAAACTCGCTCCTCAGCCACTGGATGAACGGATCCCGCTCATCCGGGACCCACGGCCGCTGCTGCTGCTGCTGCTGGTAGTAAGGGCCAGCAGTAGCAATGGCGGTGGCGTTTGCTGGTGGTGCTGCCATTTGTTTCAACAGTTAAACTAGTTGCGTCTGAAAGTTTTACCAAAATTTGAATGCGGTTGGAATTTGGATCTTCGGAATCGAATACGCAAAGTGAAAGGAGAAAAATTTGTGCTCGGATCTTCAACAAGCAGTGTAAATTTTACTCAAAATTGCTAACTTTTGCAATGAAATAATTAAGAGCCGGAGTGATCCGAAAGTACCAGAACTGATCCAAAATGAGAAAAAAATTGAGAAGTAAATGATTATCAGTCCTGATCCAAAATGGGAAATTTTGAGACTAAATGCTTGTAGGTTGGGTCCGCAAAAGAGCAACGAAAACAGAAGAACTGTTAAATTAGCTCCAAAATCTATAAAATAGGGGAAATCAACGATCAAGGAGAGGAATCAGAATGCAGATACTATGCGTTGCTCAGGATTCAAATCTGGTGATCCAAGAAATTCAGCTTGAAATCAAACAGAAACAACCGCAAAAATCAACGATCGGAACAAAACTCTGACGTAATATCTCAATTACAAAGAAGAATCGATAACTAAAGGAAGCAAAATTACGAGAGATTGTCAGGGTTTTAGTGGATTGAAAGGGGAGAGAGAAAGAGGCTTGGGGAGCACGCAACGCTGCCCTCACAGACTCTCTCTCCTTGCAGCTGCGGCGGTCTCAAGTGCCCCACTCTAGAGAGAGAACTTGTTGGATCATGGAAAGAGAGGATTCGCAGGGGCATTTTCAGGAAAGGGGGAGGAGAGAGGTTTTAGCAATCGGGGCATTTTGGGAAAGCGATGGGAGACCGGTCTTCTCACTCGCGCGGGGCCTGCCCACAAAACGTCAATACCGGACCACAGAACGACCCAGCCCAGCCGCTCAGGAAAACTTTCGCAGCACAAGGGCCTTTCGGAAAAGGTAGTTGCGGGCCGCTAGGGAGTGGATATTACCACCCAAGAAATGAGAAAGGCACCCACCAAAGTCGGGGTACCTATTAGTTTTTCTTCACCTCCTCTCCTTCTAATTCGCCGACCCCATAGCCGCCGTTTCCTTCTCCGGTGACCACACCCCTACCCCCCACGACGTTCCCTCCTCTAATGACTCCCACCCCTCGCCCTCCTCCTCCCTCACCCTCCCTATCTCTCCCCCCCCCCCCCCCCACCAATCCCCCCCCCCCCCCCCCCCCCCCCCAATCGATTAGAGTTGGCCCAACAGTGAGGAGAGGGGAGAGACTTTTTTTTTTTTTTTTTGGGTTGGGGGGGGGGGGGGGGGATCAAGGGAGAGGAGTGGGGTCGTTAGGGAGAGGAGGAGGGGCGGCGTCGGTGAGGGCTTGTCGTCGTTCGTCGGGAAAGAAGAAAGAGAAGAAAAAAGAAGAGCATTTTAATGTTTTCCACGAGAATAGTTGTGTTCAAAAATATAATGATATATTTGTAAATCTTAGATGGGTGCCTTCATCGCTACAGTGGGTGGCAATATTAGTTCCGGAGCCTCAAAGGAGCCCAACAAGGGCATTTTGGGACAACAAATGCTAGCACTTTCAGCTCGTTGGACTCGGAACACTCGAGGGGTTCGGTGCGCCTCAGTGTGGGCCCCACCTAAGATACGCCCAGAAAGCACCCGCAGAGAACTCATAGCCGGGACCAGTACATCTATCATTCATTTCATTAGAGAGATAACCGTGCGGTGTATAGAGGTGATTGCTCATAACCTATATGTAGGCGTTTTGATGGAAAGTGGGCACGATGAGACGCAGCCGGTGAGTCAGAAACTGGGCCCACTATTTTTCATTGATTTAGCAAAGGGGAAAACTTACAAAAAAGGGGTCGAGGAGCTAAATTACAAGTAATTATTTGAAGTAAAAAGATTACATGTAGATCTCCTCTGAGATTTCTGGGAAAGTGTGCCGATAGGAATCTGATCAGCGCGCGATCACTTTATCCCTTTGACGATGCGATCGATCAGACAATCGGACTGCTGCCTGATGGGATTCCCTTCTCGCCTGGTTCAGGGAATTGGAGAACAGAAAGTTGGTAGAACCCTCTTGTTACTTCTCAAACTGCCTCCGCTTGGGAATTCCTTCTCTTCTGGTTTCGGAGATTCCTTGAAAGGGAGGAAGATCTTAGGGTATTAGCACCCTGACTAGAGAAGTAGTTCTCTGAATGCTTGAAAGTAAGAGAGTAGGTCTCTGTATTTTTTCTCTCTTCGGGGGGGTCTCGGTCCGTCCTCTGTACGCCTCTGGTACGATATTTATAGAGAAAGTAGGGGTATAATTGTCCCTTGAAAATCTGGAAACAGATTGAGTCAATCTGTTTTAATCTGGAAAGTAGCCTCGCCGCGAGGCTAGAGATAGCTTTTGCGAAGTTAGGAATAGCAAGTAGTGCTGATCTCTTAATCCGCTCTGCTAAATTAGGGATGCGCCTTTGATTCTTTCCAAATAACTGAAAGATTTCTTCTGATCTCCTTACCTGATTAGGAAAGTGAAAAGATTATGGCAAGCAACTGTCAAATCTGATCTCAATTAGATTTGATCTCATCTGGAGATTTGATTGGTCAAAGGCGACCATAGAAGACCCGCAACGGAGCTGTCGCGTCGAGCTCACAGCGGAGCTAGAAGGAGCATCTGGCGAAGTTAGAAGAAAACTCTTCAGCGGAGCTGGATAACTTTGTGGCGAAGTTACCTTATCAATTACCCTTTTGCGCGGCTGTATGGGTGCTTCGAGCGAAGCTAACTCTCTACGGAGTTAACTGAGCATTTCTGTGCGAAGTTGTAAGTTAGCTCGCAGCGAGACTGTGAAGGAGCTTTCTGCGATGCTAAGCAGCTTTGGCTTCTTATGCGAGACTTGTCTCGTGGGCTCGTGCGAGACTAAGCGTTGAGCTAACTTAGTGTCTCTGAACCTGCCTGGGCCTTCTCACGAGCTTTTCTTGGCTTACTGTCTGCTTTGCTGGATCAGTAGAATCCAAGTTGCTGATTCGTCCCCTTTGAGATGGTGAAGAACTGGTCGTCAGCTTGTCTGTCGCTTGTCTTTTATAGATGTTGTAACGCCCCGATTCCACAGATACGGGGACGTCACTGCGACGTATATACGCAGGTCAAAAGGTGCCCCCACGTATACACGCTAAGCATAAAAGTACAACAAGGATCAGAGTGCACGACAAAGCGTGATTTCCATACATATGCCAACATAAAAGTACAAGTACAAGTCATCACAAGATATGATAAAATATTACACATTACATGTATCTTTTATCACAACTAAGTCCAAAAGCAAAAGATACAACATAAACACAAAATGCTCACGAGTAGGATGAAGATCCCGTGAGTCAAAAGAAGGATCTGGCGCAAGGACTGGAGCTAATCAGCCTGCTCGCTAAAGAAAGCTCGATCTTCTGTGGATGGCTCCACTTCGATCCAAGCTTCGGAACCTGAACATACAAATCCAAGGGAGTCAGGACCTCCCGAAAATGAACAGGTTATAGCCAAGTGGCTAAGAGATATGAATAATAAGAACGGAACAGCATAATGAATATAACCCAACAAGTAATGAAAGCATAAAGAACTAAAGTCAGAAAGAAATGGATGCATAGTTAAAGTCTATTATTATTATTACTTGTCTTACTGCGATATCTAGCTATGTGACCCAGCGTCCCAGCGCACATAGATCCATATCCTAGTAATACAAGGTTGTTATTGGAAACAGCGGGGGTATAAACGAACTATGTTTACAGTGGACCCCGTACATGCCCGGGATAACGGTCCAGGATTGTTCCGTTGCTTGGTGACGGAAGCCAGCCGCTAGGCTATTCAGGAGGGACTTATGTATGCCCTTATCATGATAGTACTCAGGAAAAGGGAGCAAGCACTCCCCTCGGTCTCCTGGAGGCCCTCAGGTTAGACCGGAACATAATTGTACAATATACCTAATGTCACTGTAAACACGAACACATATCGATATCCGCATGTTTCCCCCTGACCCAATGTAAGTTGGTCCATTTTATACAAAAGTTGAATGCATCATGCTTGGTTCAAGAGATGGCATGATAAGTGGTGATATTCACTATTTAACATGTCATGAAACGAGAATATGCAATAACAAGTCATGAAGTTACAAGAGATAACATCCATCCAGCAATAGGTCAAGTAGTACCAGTTATGAAGCATAAACAAGCATAATATAATACACATATATCAAGGGTAAGATCCAAATTTAGAAAAGAAACCAACTATAATAAACAGCTTAAATTAGTCGACTAGGTGGAAGGTGTAGTCGACTGGTAGGGGTCATAAGTCGACTAACAGTCTGGATTAGTCGACTAAAACTGGGTTCCAGAGAGTTGATATTCTGTTTCAGGGAAAGTTAGTCGACTAGGTAAAAAGGGTAGTCGACTAACAGACACGCAAGTCGACTACAGTCAAGCTAAGTCGACTAGAACTGGGATACAGAGAGTTAAGTTCGTTTCAGGAGTCGACTAAGGTGAGAAGGGTTAGTCGACTAGTAGTCTATAGTCGACTAATAAATAGGATAAGTCGACTAGGGCCGAGAGTTGGGTTTCTGGTTCAAGTAAGGTTAGTCGACTAGGGAGGAATGTGTAGTCGACTAACAGTGATTTCCAGAGAGTTGAGGTTCATTTCCAGAAAGGGTTAGTCGACTAATAATCAGGGTAAGTCGACTAAAACTGTGTTTCAGAAAAAGGTTATGGTTCAACTAGAAGGGTTAGTCGACTAATGCCTAGGTCAAGTCGACTAATTTGGGTCTGTAAGTAGTGTACAAAACAGAATTTGCAGGTCGAATTTGAAGGTCAAATGTGTGATTTTGAAGGCACAAGTGAACAAGATGTGGAATACAAGTATACTAGGGAATTCACATGTCTTGGTGAGTAAGAATACTCACTAGGAGTGATCAATCGACGTTTTATGCGGTCGAAAGAGTCGTTGACGAAGAATGGCACCAAGGTGATCTTCGGTGGCGAAGAAGGCTATGATCCAAGGTCCAAGGTGGTTGCTTGAGGTGGGGATGAAGTCCTTGAGGTGGTTCTTGGAGCTAGGGTTGAGGTTGAGAAGGAGGAGAGATTTTTGGGAGAAGGCTATCACTTAGGTGAAATGAAGAAAAAAAGAAAAGAAGTGTAAAGGAATGTTTATATAGGTGTTAGACTTTGTAAGGGAGTTGCAAATAGTGTAATTGAGAGGGGGTTTTGTGCAAATATGGGGAGGGTGAGGTGTCCCTCACTTGGCCACTTGGCCGGCCATGGGGGAGAGAGAGAATGAGTGGGATTTAAAAAGGATTAGGTGAAAGTGAGTGGGATTATGTGGAAAATTGGAATTATTGGAAAATTGGAAAATGGAATTTTGGAAAATACCGGAATCGTCCGAAATTCAAGTATCTCGGAACGACCCAAAAATTTTACCAAAAATCAAGAATAACATTTTAAGACTCATGGTGAAATTCGTTTGGAGAAATAATTTATAGTTTTAAAACTAAAAATCTCGGAATCAGTTATCTACCGACTCCGTTGGAATTTTCATAAATTCATAAAATTCCCAGAAAAAGTATTTAGATAGAAAATATGATTCTAAGAAATAAAGTCTAAAGGACCTTCTAGAAATTCCTAACTGTTTGTGAATTAAAAATCCGAGAATCGATCAGCGGTACTGGTCGACACCGGTTTTGAAAATATTTAATTAAATTCCGGAAAATTCCAGAAAATCATAAAAAATATATAATATTGGAAAATGATTTTTAAAACTGAAATCGGTCAAATACAGGAAGTAAATCGAAAAATACGATCGAAAAACTGAATACGCAACCAAGTACGTATTCCGGGAACGGGGTATTACAATCCATCCACCTTACAAAAATTTCGTCCTCGAAATTTCATAAAGTGAAAGGTAACAGCAAAGAAGGACAACAGATAGATAAGGATAATAAGAAAGATAACAGTAGGAAGGAATAGAAGAAAGAGTTTTACCAATCAAGAAGTGAAGAGTTGAGGGTAACGCTCACGGACAACATCCTCTCGTTCCCATGTGGCTTCTCCAGGGGCATGTCTGTTCCAAGACACCAACACTAATGGTATGGCTTTGTTCTTCAATGTCTTAACACTCTTATCCAAAATGGCCATCGGCTGCTCTTGATAGGATAAGTCTGGTCGTAGTTCCAGTTCGGAGTGATCCAGGATATGGCTATCATCCTTCACATACTTCCTCAGCTGTGACACGTGGAATACATTGTGAACTCCGTCCAAAGATGGCGGTAACGCCAACCTGTAAGACACCTCTCCCACTCGGTCCAAGATCTCGAATGGGCCGATGTATCTCGGACTAAGCTTTCCACGAGTACCGAACAGGATTACTCCCTTGGTAGGTGATATCTTCAAAAACACATGATCTCCTGCCTGGAATTCCAATGGCCTTCTCAGTGTGTCTGCCCAACTCTTCTGCCGACTCTGTGCTGCCCTGAGGTGATCTCTGATAATCCTGACTTTATCTGTTGTCTGAATCAGGATCTCTGGTCCCAAAAGTCTCCTCTCACCGACTTCATCCCAACAAATCGGTGACCTACACTTCCTTCCATACAATGCTTCAAAAGGTGCCATCTTGATACTTGCCTGATAGCTGTTATTATAAGAAAACTCAGCCAAGTGAAGATGGTCTTCCCACGATCCCTGGAATTCAATCATACAAGCCCGCAACATATCTTCAAGAATCTGGATAGTCCTCTCAGATTGTCCGTCTGTCTGAGGATGATATGAAGTACTGAATTTCAGACGAGTCCCTAGACTTTCTTGGAGGCTTTCCCAGAAATGAGATCTGAATCTGGTGTCTCTGTCTGATACAATACTAACTGGAACTCCATGCAGACGAACTATCTCCTTCATGTACTTGTCTGCCAGAACCTCTGTTGACTGACCCACCCTGAATGGTATGAAGTGAGCTGATTTGGTGAGGCGATCGATGATTACCCACACCGCATTATTACCTTTAGGACTGCGAGGCAATGCCGTGACAAAATCCATGGTGATGTGCTCTCACTTCCACTCAGGTATCGGTAAAGGTTGCAGAAGTCCAGCTGTCCTTTGATGCTCAATCTTTATCTGCTGGCAAACCAAGCACTTGGCAACATACTGGGCTATCTCCCTCTTCATAGCATTCCACCAAAACTGCTTCTTCATATCCTGATACATCTTGTTTCCCCCTGGGTGTATGGAATAAGCTGAACTGTGTGCTTCTGCCAAAATCTTCTGTCGAACTTCTCCTTGGGGAACACAAATCCTGCTACCAAAGTATAAGGCACCATCCGGATGAATACTGATATCAGTCCTCAATCCAGCCTCTACCTGAGCTCGGAATTGCTGCAATCTGGGGTCTTCCTTCTGAGCTTCCTTGATCTCATCTATCAATGCTGACTGAATCTGCATGGTCATGAACTGTCCTACCCTTTCAGCTCCTTGTACCAACATTAAGTCCAATCTGATGATGTCCTGAATCAACTCCTTCTGCTGAGTAAGTTGGACAAGCACTCTATACTCTGGCTTCCTGCTCAGTGCATCCGGTACTGTATTGACCTTGCCTGGATGATATTGCAAGTCAATATCATAGTCCGCCATCAGCTCCAGCCACCGCCTCTGCCTCATGTTCAACTCCTTCTGTGAGAAAATATACTTGAGACTCTTGTGATCCGTGTATATCAACACCTTATCTCCCAGAAGATAATGCCTCCAGATCTTCAAAGCAAATATGACAGCTGCTAGCTCCAAGTCATGAGTTGGGTAATTCCGCTCATGAGGCTTCAGTTGCCTAGATGCATAAGCTATAACATGATCATGTTGCATAAGTACACATCCCAGGCCTTTTCCTGATGCATCACTGAAGATGACCATCCCTCCTCTTCCCGAGGGAGTCCTCAAGATTGGAGCTGAAATGAGCCTCTGCTTCAATTGCTCAAAAGCTGCAGTACATTCCTCTGTCCATATGTACCTTTCTCCTTTCCTGGTGAGCTTGGTCAACGGGGCTGCAATCCTAGAGAAGTCTTGGACAAAGCGTCTGTAATATCCGGCTAGTCCAAGAAAACTCTTAATCTCAGTCACCGTCTTTGGAATTGGCCAGTCCTTCACTGCCTGGACTTTGCTAGGATCAACTGAAATCCCTTCTGCTGAAACCACGTGTCCAAGGAAGGCTATACTGTCCAACCAAAAGTCACACTTGCTCCTCTTCACATGAAGCTGCTCCTGCTGGAGAGTCTGCAATACAATCCTCAAGTGTTCTGCATGCTCCTTGTTGTCCTTTGAATAGATCAAGATATCATCTATAAAAACAACAACAAATTGATCCAAATAGGGCGAGAACACTCGGTTCATCAAATCCATGAAAACTGCAGGGGCATTGGTGACTCCGAAAGGCATAACTAGAAATTCATAGTGGCCATAACGGGTCCTGAATGCCGTCTTCGGAATATCCTCTTTCTTCATCCTTAGCTGATGGTAACCCGACTGCAAATCCAATTTAGAGAATACCCGGGCTCCATGAAGCTGATCAAACAAATCATCAATCCTTGGTAAGGGATACTTGTTCTTGATGGTAACCTTGTTCAATTCTCTATAATCAATACAAAGTCTTTTACCACCATCCTTCTTGTTCGCCAATAGCACTGGAGCTCCCCATGGTGAAGTACTTGGCCGAATCAATCCCTTGTCTGAGTATTCCTGCAGTTGCTTCTTCAGAATCTCTAACTCCGTAGGTGCCATCCTGTACGGGGCCTTGGATATAGGAGCTACTCCAGGCACAGTCTCAATAGAGAACTCAATCATCCTTTCAGGTGGCAGTCCTGAGATCTCAGCAAACACTCCTGGAAATTCATCCCACACCGGTACTCCCTTCTGAACCTCCAAAGTAGTCAACCGAGTCCTTCTCTTAGTAGACTTCACTTCTCCCTTGAATTGGAATTCCGGTTGACGAGGGATCCTGAAAATAATCTTCTTCTCCCTACAGTCAATAACTGCATAGTACTGACTGAGCCAGGTCATGCCTAAGATTACGTCGTACCCCTTGGTGTCTAGTACGAGCATATCTATGGCCAAGGTCTTATCACAAAGTTCTACTGGGCAGTCAGCACAAACTCTAGAAGACATGACTACTCCATTCCCTGTACTAATCTCCCATTTGTGGTCTAAAGATCTAACAGGTATGGAATGCAATGCCACAAAATGATCTGAGATAAAACAATGTGAAGCACCTGAATCGAAGAGGGCTAAAACAGGTTTAGAATGCACCCTGATATTACCTATTATCACCTCCTCAGAAGTCTCAGCCTCTACTTCTGTCAAATTGAAGGCTTGCCCCCTCCCACGCCCTGCTGCGGTCCTAGCTCCTCTCTGGACTGGGCGAATAGCTTGCTGTGGAGGAGGGGGAGGAACTCTCCTGATCATCGGTCCCTGATTCCTCTGCCCCGGTGGCCCTGGAAGTGCTCTCTGTCCATTCGGTCCCTGAAGTGCTGGCAAAGCTTGGCCGGCTATCCCCATTCTCTTGTGTGGGCAGGTCTCTATAGAATGGTCTCGGGAACCACACACCAAGCATAATCCATTTGCCCTACGGCAATTCTGTCGAATGTGGCCTGGCTTCTGACAATAACTGCAGAAGGATAATGGTTGGGCCGTCTGGTAAGGAGCCGGTCTGAATGGTTGCCTCATAGCCTGAACCTTCGCTGCTCTGTAAGGGCCTCCTCTCCCCATAGGTGGAAATGGCCTCTTCATGGCCTGGTTCCTCACCTGATCCTCTTGCTTCTTCTCTAGCCCACGCTCCACCTCTCGAGTTATGGTGAGAACTTCAGAATAAGTCTTCAGCTGCTGGGGCATCAAGAAGACCTGAATATCCATCTGCAAGCCCTGCTGAAATCTACTAGCCCGCTTCTCCTCATCAGTTACCATGTACGGAGCAAAGCGGCTAAGCCTGAGAAATTCCGCGGCATACTCATCCACGGACCTATTCCCTTGCTGAAGTCTGATGAACTGCTCTTCCATGTCCTTCTGAGCAGTGGCGGGGAAGAATCTGCTATAAAAGCTCTTGGAGAATGTGTCCCAGGTGACAGGCTTCTCCAATCTGGCCTCCTCAGCAAGCCACCAAGTTCTGGCTATATCCTTCAGTTGAATCTTAGCAACCTCCACTTGATTCTCCTGTGGAACTCGAGCTGCATTCAATAAGTCTGAGGTATCTGTCAGCCATTGCTCAGCATCCAGGGGTTTCTCTTCACCCGTGAATATGGCTGGTTGCAGCCGCCTGAAGTCTGAAACATTTCCCGGCCTCTGTTCCTTTGGAGCGGCCAATTCTTGCCGGAGGAGTTCCGTCTGCTGCTGCTGGTTCTCCATCATCGTCTGAATGACCCTCAGAATATCCACATTCTCTCCAGTGGGTCCATTCGATGCTTGTCCAGAGTTGTTTCTACCCGTCCTTCTCTCCATACCGAATTGGGAAAAGATAACTGAAATTGGAAAAATGGAAGGAGTCTAGGACACAAGGGACACAAGGGAAGGAATCAAGAAGGACTGGATAACTTTGTACGTTGTAGTTGGCATCAGCAAATTACTAGAATTTGCTGCTTGATTGTACTTTAGGTGTGAGAGCCTAGGCTCTGATACCAACCTGTAACGCCCCGATTCCACAGATACGGGGACGTCACTGCGACGTATATACGCAGGTCAAAAGGTGCCCCCACGTATACACGCTAAGCATAAAAGTACAACAAGGATCAGAGTGCACGACAAAGCGTGATTTCCATACATATGCCAACATAAAAGTACAAGTACAAGTCATCACAAGATATGATAAAATATTACACATTACATGTATCTTTTATCACAACTAAGTCCAAAAGCAAAAGATACAACATAAACACAAAATGCTCACGAGTAGGATGAAGATCCCGTGAGTCAAAAGAAGGATCTGGCGCAAGGACTGGAGCTAATCAGCCTGCTCGCTAAAGAAAGCTCGATCTTCTGTGGATGGCTCCACTTCGATCCAAGCTTCGGAACCTGAACATACAAATCCAAGGGAGTCAGGACCTCCCGAAAATGAACAGGTTATAGCCAAGTGGCTAAGAGATATGAATAATAAGAACGGAACAGCATAATGAATATAACCCAACAAGTAATGAAAGCATAAAGAACTAAAGTCAGAAAGAAATGGATGCATAGTTAAAGTCTATTATTATTATTACTTGTCTTACTGCGATATCTAGCTATGTGACCCAGCGTCCCAGCGCACATAGATCCATATCCTAGTAATACAAGGTTGTTATTGGAAACAGCGGGGGTATCAACGAACTATGTTTACAGTGGACCCCGTACATGCCCGGGATAACGGTCCAGGATTGTTCCGTTGCTTGGTGACGGAAGCCAGCCGCTAGGCTATTCAGGAGGGACTTATGTATGCCCTTATCATGATAGTACTCAGGAAAAGGGAGCAAGCACTCCCCTCGGTCTCCTGGAGGCCCTCAGGTTAGACCGGAACATAATTGTACAATATACCTAATGTCACTGTAAACACGAACACATATCGATATCCGCATGTTTCCCCCTGACCCAATGTAAGTTGGTCCATTTTATACAAAAGTTGAATGCATCATGCTTGGTTCAAGAGATGGCATGATAAGTGGTGATATTCACTATTTAACATGTCATGAAACGAGAATATGCAATAACAAGTCATGAAGTTACAAGAGATAACATCCATCCAGCAATAGGTCAAGTAGTACCAGTTATGAAGCATAAACAAGCATAATATAATACACATATATCAAGGGTAAGATCCAAATTTAGAAAAGAAACCAACTATAATAAACAGCTTAAATTAGTCGACTAGGTGGAAGGTGTAGTCGACTGGTAGGGGTCATAAGTCGACTAACAGTCTGGATTAGTCGACTAAAACTGGGTTCCAGAGAGTTGATATTCTGTTTCAGGGAAAGTTAGTCGACTAGGTAAAAAGGGTAGTCGACTAACAGACACGCAAGTCGACTAACAGTCAAGCTAAGTCGACTAGAACTGGGATACAGAGAGTTAAGTTCGTTTCAGGAGTCGACTAAGGTGAGAAGGGTTAGTCGACTAGTAGTCTATAGTCGACTAATAAATAGGATAAGTCGACTAGGGCCGAGAGTTGGGTTTCTGGTTCAAGTAAGGTTAGTCGACTAGGGAGGAATGTGTAGTCGACTAACAGTGATTTCCAGAGAGTTGAGGTTCATTTCCAGAAAGGGTTAGTCGACTAATAATCAGGGTAAGTCGACTAAAACTGTGTTTCAGAAAAAGGTTATGGTTCAACTAGAAGGGTTAGTCGACTAATGCCTAGGTCAAGTCGACTAATCTGGGTCTGTAAGTAGTGTACAGAACAGAATTTGCAGGTCGAATTTGAAGGTCAAATGTGTGATTTTGAAGGCACAAGTGAACAAGATGTGGAATACAAGTATACTAGGGAATTCACATGTCTTGGTGAGTAAGAATACTCACTAGGAGTGATCAATCGACGTTTTATGCGGTCGAAAGAGTCGTTGACGACGAATGGCGCCAAGGTGATCTTCGGTGGCGAAGAAGGCTATGATCCAAGGTCCAAGGTGGTTGCTTGAGGTGGGGATGAAGTCCTTGAGGTGGTTCTTGGAGCTAGGGTTGAGGTTGAGAAGGAGGAGAGATTTTTGGGAGAAGGCTATCACTTAGGTGAAATGAAGAAAAAAAGAAAAGAAGTGTAAAGGAATGTTTATATAGGTGTTAGATTTTGTAAGGGAGTTGCAAATAGTGTAATTGAGAGGGGGTTTTGTGCAAATATGGGGAGGGTGAGGTGTCCCTCACTTGGCCACTTGGCCGGCCATGGGGGAGAGAGAGAATGAGTGGGATTTAAAAAGGATTAGGTGAAAGTGAGTGGGATTATGTGGAAAATTGGAATTATTGGAAAATTGGAAAATGGAATTTTGGAAAATACCGGAATCGTCCGAAATTCAAGTATCTCGGAACGACCCGAAAATTTTACCAAAAATCAAGAATAACATTTTAAGACTCATGGTGAAATTCGTTTGGAGAAATAATTTATAGTTTTAAAACTAAAAATCTCGGAATCAGTTATCTACCGACTCCGTTGGAATTTTCATAAATTCATAAAATTCCCAGAAAAAGTATTTAGATAGAAAATATGATTCTAAGAAATAAAGTCTAAAGGACCTTCTAGAAATTCCTAACTGTTTGTGAATTAAAAATCCGAGAATCGATCAGCGGTACTGGTCGACACCGGTTTTAAAAATATTTAATTAAATTCAGGAAAATTCCAGAAAATCATAAAAAATATATAATATTGGAAAATGATTTTTAAAACTGAAATCGGTCAAATACAGGAAGTAAATCGAAAAATACGATCGAAAAACTGAATACGCAACCAAGTACGTATTCCGGGAACGGGGTATTACAGATGTCAACAAGTTAGACATTGTTTAGGCCAGTTAGGAATCTTGTCTTTTTTAGAGTGTCAACACCCACGCAGAACTTTTGGGCGGAGCAGCCACTAAATCTGATGTCGTTGGAGATATGAAGTTTTTTTAAAGATGGTGGGCACTCGGCAGCAATTTTTTTTTCAACAAGAGCAGTTAATTTTTTGATTATTGCATCAAAGGCTATTGTTAACTCTTTGACTGCGATTATTAACCAATGACTTAGGGTGTCATTTTATATCAAGACAGAGTATATGATAGATTTCACTGAATTATTATTTCACTATTTTTCCCAAGGCAAAAAAGCTTATGAACTTCTTGGGTTATGATGGACTTTTATGAACTTTTTTATTTATACTAGACGCGACTGTAGGGAGAGAGGAAATAGAGGAGATAAAAGGACATCGGAAGAGTTTTTATGCTCATCGGGAAAATAGCGCTGAGATCGGAAGCCAAAGGGAGCGAGAAGGGCGCTTGCAGCAGGCCAGGACAGAATCCGGTCGATCGCTCGGTTGACCGGTGTGCACGATGTGCACAGGCATGGCCCAGTCAACCGCCTGGTCGACCATGGCAAGTAAGTGGTCGACCGACTAAAAGGCACAACTCTCGGTTGGTCCCAATCGACCAGACCGATCGACTGAGGATAGGGGTCGGTCGACCGGCCGATCAACCGACAAGCGTATATGGGCGCGGATCTGTTTCTCCTTCTAGGATTCAGACTCAAATTGTAGGGAGAGTGGAGATAGAAGAGATAAAATGACATCGAAAGAGTTTTTATACTCATCGGGAAAAATAGCATAGAGATCGGAACCCAAAGGGAGCGAGAACGGTGCTTGCAACAGGCCAGGACAGAATCTGGTCGATCGCTCGGTTGACCGGTGTGCACGACGTGCACAGGCATGGCCCAGTCAACCGCCTGGTCGACCATGGCAAGTAAGTGGTCGACCGACGCGGTCGACCGACTAAAAGGCACAACTCTCGGTTGGTCCCGATCGACCAGACCGATCGACTGAGGATAGGGGTCGGTCGATCGACCGATCGACCGACAAGCATATATGGGTGCAGATCTGTTTCTCCTTCTAGGATTCGGACTCAAATTATAGGGAGAGTGGAGTAGAAGAGATAAAATGACATCGAAAGAGTTTTTATACTCATCAAGAAAAATAGCACAGAGATCGGAACCCAAAGGGAGCGAGAACGGCGCTTGCAGCAGGCCGGGACCGAACCCAGTCGACCGGTGAGCACGGCGTGCACAGGCATAGCCCGATCAACCGTGGCAAGTAAGCGGTCGACCGATAAAAAAGGCACAACTCTCGGTTGGTCCCGGTCGACCGAATCGGTCAACTGAGGACAGGGGTCAGTCAACCGGTCGGTCAACCAACAGGCATATTTGGGGCAGATATATTTCTCCTTTTAGGATTCAGACTTCATTTCTGAATTGGAATCGAATCCAATTGTGGTTTCCTAAATCTCTGGGACTCTCTGACTATAAATATGGGTTAGAGCCCTCATAAATTGTATCCTATCAAGCATCCCTCAAGTATTCTCTTGTAATTGATTGTTAAATCAATAAAATCTCTCTCCCCTTGCCCCGAGGACGTAGACAAATTACCGAACCTCATTAAATACTATGTTGGTTTACTTTCTCTCTTGTTTCTCTATTCTTGATCGTGTGGGTACTTCTCAGACGCGTTTCATCTTTGTTGCTTGAGTTCCTCAAGCTGACTGTTGCCCAGAAAGAAAGCGCTAGGCGCAACAAGTGCTATAAGAGCATCCCAGGTTCGTCATGGGTGTCGATTCCAAGGGCATCAGTTGTTGTTTGGCGGAGATCGTGTGTCGATCTCGGAGCAGCGTTAGGACTGTTTGTGGGATCGTGTGTCGATCTCAAAATAACATTTGGATTGCTTGACGAATCAAATTTGGAGGAGTAGACCGCTTCGGAAACTCTTCGAGGGTTTCGCTTTGAGGTAAAGATCCTGTTTTTATCTAGTTTGTTTGATCTAACTCCATTTGTTTTCCGCATTGTTTGAGGAATCAATTGAGAAGATGGCTGGTGATAGTACATCTATAGTGAAATTCGTGAATCCACATCTATTGAGGATTGATATGGTGAAGTTCGATGGCAAGAACAACTTCGGTATGTGGAGATGTGAGGTGATATATACATTAACGACATCAAATATCGAAGACACTGTACGGTTAATGTGATTCTCCTTCTGAAGAAGATTGGGAAAAGATGAACCAAACGGCGTGTGGCTTGATAAGGTCTTGCTTGACACAAGACATCAAGTATCATGTGTTGCATGAAACATCTGTAAGGCAGCTGTGGGAGATCCTAGAGAAAAAGTATCTGACGAAAAGCATCGAGTCGCGGTTACAGTTGAAGAGGAGGCCTTATTGCTTCTAAATGAAGAAAAAACTCCATTGACGAACACATGAATAGCTACATAAAGCTTCTTACAGACTTGATTATGGATGTGAAGATCGATGAAGAGGATAAGGAGGTTATTCTATTGAATTTTCTTTCTAAAAAAGAGTATGAGACCTTTACTCTTATATTGATCAATAGAAGACAAATACTTAACTACAGTAAGGTGTCTGCTGCTCTTGTGAATTATCAAGTAAGGAGGCATGACAGGTTATCTTCTTCTGAAAGTACAACAACACAAGCATTGACGGTAAGAGGCAAGAGTTCCAATCTGAAGGGCAGAGGTGATCGCGGGAGGTCAAAGTCTATATCAAGTTTCAGAAGTCTGAAGAAAAATTAGTGCGTCTTATGCAAAGAGTTAGGGCACTGGAAGGTTGATTGTCCAAAAGCTAAAGGTAAGAAAAAGGAGTGAAGACTGAGGCAAATCTCTCACAAGTGGTCAGTACTCAAGCCAGTACTTCACAGGCAGATGGATCAGACTCAGATATCGGTATTCTCTTTCTCTATTACTACTCCTACTATTAGTTACTCAAGAATTTTGAGTGGATCATAGATACAGGAGCTACCTATCATGTGTGCCTAAACAAGGACTGATTTTCTAGCTTTGAGAAGCTAGACGGATATTTCGCTGTCATGGGGTGACAATCATCCGTGTAAAGTAGAAGGGATAGGTACAGTTCATGTCAAAATGTTTGATGGGATAGTACAAGAATTGAAGAAAGTGAGGTATATACCTCAACTCAAAAGGAATCTTTTCTCAGTTGGCACTTTGAAAATATTGGGTCTTGTGGTATCCATATGAGATGGAGTTCTCAAGATGACCAAAGGCTCAATGGTGTTTATGAAGGGTGTCCGTCGGAATAATCTCTACTACTTGAAGGGTAGTAAGTTACAGGTCAGATGGAAACTTCTATTTCTTCATATAATATTTGCACACTGTCTGGCAGATGAGGCTCGGACATGAAGGTAAAAAGTCTTTGCAAGCTCCAGCAAAGAAGGGATCATTGGAAGGTGCATCTACTTGCAACTTGGAATTGAGTGAACACGGTATTTTGGACAAGAAGAATATGAAATTCAGTACCACTACTCACCACTCTGAAGGTCTTCTTGATTGTGTTCACGTAAGCATTAAGGGACCTGCTAAGACTGCATCGCTTGGAGGTCATAGGTACTTTGTCTCTTTTATTGATAATTTATCTAGACATTGTTGGATATATCCTATGAGACAAAGCAGTGAAACCTTAGGTATGTTGGTGAAGTGGAAGGATATGATGGAGAAGCAGACTGGTGGGAAAATCAAGAAGCTACAAATTGGTAATGTTGAAAGATACAAGAACCAATTCCTACAATTTGGCCAGAATACTGGTATTGGTGCTCACTTCACAGATGGAATATATGGGTTGGCTAAGGAGATAAACTATTCCTTGCTAGAGAAAGTTCGGTGTTTATTGTCTAATGCACGATTAGAAAAATCATTTTGGGCTGAGTCGATTGTGTATTCTAGCCATCTCATAAATGGATTGTCATCGACTGTGATAGGAGGTAAAACTCCACTGGAAGTTTTATCTGAGAAAGCTGCTCAAGATCATGGTTTGCTGAAAAAATTTGGAAGTCCGGCCTACTTTAGTGTCAAAGATGGCAAGGTGAATCCGTGACTAAAGAAGTTTGTGTTTTTGGGTGTCAAAAGAAACATGAAAGGCTACAGATTATGGGACCCCAAAAACAAGAAATCATGTTGAGTCAGCATGTCACATTTGATGAGACTTCAGTATTGAGGTCTACCGTCTCTCAGCAGGTGAAGAGGACGAAGACCAAGAAAGTATCGCAGTAGGTGGAGGTTGATGCTACTCCACCGTCTCTAGTTGGTTCGATATCAGTGAGGACTTCACCAGATGTGACACTGGGTGGAGTTCATGTAGCCAGTTCTATTGTTGAATAGGTTAAAGACATTGATGAGAATGTCGAATTATTTGCAGCCATTAGAACTAAGAAAAAATCACGAACGTGGGTAAAGAAGCATGAATCTCAGGCTTGTGACTGCGACAAGCTCAAGTTGAAGGTCGTTGTTCTCTATGACGGTAGTAAGGAGGTTCATATGACTCAGCCAGATCGGTTCGCTGCTGAAAATTCAGTCACAGGTACTTGAGCTCAGTGGAGCTCATTTAAATGAACTACAACTGACTTAATCCCTTGGGTAAGGTACGTAGGCAGCCGTAAAGGCGCAGCCATTTGGTGATGCAACCCGTATGAAGCTGTTTGGGTTCTTGAGAAGCTGATTGGGACTTCACATAGAGGTGAAGAATTGGAATTCACATAGAGGTGAAGAGTTTGACTTCACATAGAGGTGAAGTGTTGTGATCTTGATGAACAATTGATCCTCTTGTGAGAAGACAGTTGAGCTTGCATAAGGGGGTGTATCCAGTTTGTTGAAGCCGATAATGGTATTTGATGTGCTCTACTCAGATTTGGTTGGACCGTCTTGAAAACATATGGACTGGAGAGAGTCAGTCATTTGGAGAGTCAGTGTTGGCTCATGTTGGATTCTTCTTGAGGTCATTTGGAATAGAGTTCCATTAAGATGCTGAGTTGGAGACACGTTCGTTAATCGGCTCATATGGTATTTCTCTTCGGTAGAGTGCTGGAAAGGCATGTATGTTGCATTCTGTTTGGATAACTGAGCTGAAGTTGGAATCTTACAATTGATATTGGAGTTTGGAGAGCGTTATCTGAGGGAACGACAAACTTAATTTGGATCTAGTAAGATCAGTGAAAATCAATTATATGTGTGCTGGCGTTTCATTTGAAGAAACCGTTTTTGTCTGTTGGCCAAGTCGAAATCGTGCGTCGATTTCGCCGAGATCGTGTGTCGATTTCGCTGAGATCGTGTGTTGATTTAGGCATATGTTTCATTGGAGTGCGACTCAGATTTAGAAAATCTTCACCGAGGTGGAGTGTGACACCCCAATCCCGCGGGTACGGAGACGTCATTGCGACGTATATACGCGGGTCAGAAATACCCCCACGTATATACGCTAAGTATCAGTACGGCAAGAGTCAGAATGCGGAAGCACAGTGGTAATATACATCCCAATAGAAAAGTACAAGTACATGGTTATCACAGAGAGTGATACAATAATACAGGAATATTCATCACCAAAAAATATAAAAGTACAATACATGAAGAGATATACAAAGCTGAGAGGTGCTCATGAGTAGCAAGGGCCTCTGGAGCCAAACAGGAGAGGAACTGGGAGGAAGAACCACGGCGAGATCCAAGCTTCTGCTACACTCCAATCGTCACGGAAGGATCCACTGCGCACTCTGATCAGCAACAGTAAGGTCACCAAGGTCCAGACTCCAGGATCTGGACATGAGAATTTAGGGTTGTCAGATGCAACCCGCAAGTACATATGATAAAGCCAAATGGCGTGCATAATAGGTACACGTGTGCATGATCAAGTGACGTGATCCAAGCATGCAGGTACAAGAAATAACAAGTAACATAAGGGAAATTAAAGGAACGATAGTAAATCATGTATATCGATGAAACTGAAAAACATGCATAAAAGACAATATGAAGAGCATAGGTATATATAAACATGCAGTACATAAGTTAAACATGCGATAAATACAAGTATGGATAAAACTAGTTGTACAAGCTCATATTATAGATTCACGGGACTGATACGTCAAGGGGATAATCCAAATAAGGAAACCCTCATCTATATACCACATATCTCATGTCGCCATCGTCTGAGTTTATACAACTTAAGTTGCCCTATGAGTAATAGAACTATAGTATGTCTGGAGTAATCATCATATGTCATAAAGTAAGGTGTCAACTCAGGGCATAACACTATAACTGGAATATAAAGGTGTTGCATTTTAATTTATTCAATAACAATAATCAGCACCGTTTGATATTTTAATCGCCTCCCTACCAGTGCCTCACACCACCGATAGTCCATATTAGAGTTCGCACTCTGTAGAACTTACCTGGGTGTGATATGTGAGTACCAGGATCCGAACAAAGGAGAGACCAAATATCATACGTTCCTAATATTATTACTGTTTGGTTGTTATGTTCTTATGTTATTCTTGTCTCTTTCCTATCGGCGTCCCATAACACTGACAGTTCACGTTGAAGCCCGCACTTCCAGTAGAACTCATCCGAACTCCAATATGCGGGTTCTATTATTCGAATAGGGGAGAGACCAAATAACATGTGCTCCAGGCGTTATCATTGTACAGGCATGTGTAGGTGTTAATAGGCACTGAGAATACTTATCACGCTAACACTAGGCGGCACGGGCAGGAGGGAGGCAGTAACCCTACAGATTCAGGAGGTGGCCCCCACAGATTCAAGAGGTGGCCCCCGCTACGTGTGTGGTGTGGCACTTTGTTCTGAGGGTTGATACAGGAGGTAGCCCCACAGATTCAAGAGGTGGCCCCCACCACGTGTGTGGTGTGGCACTTTGCTCTGTGTGGCACTTTGCACTGTGTGGGGAATGGATTCTAGAGGTGACCTCCACGGATTCAAGAGGTGGCCCCCACCACGTGTGTGGTGAGGCACTTTACTCCGTATGGCACTTAGTTCAATTAAGGATCTGCCGGACGCTAGCACGATCGAGGGATACATCCTCGTCATCTCGACACCAGGCATGCTTTGTCGGACGCCGGTCTGACTGTGTTATTAACAAGAGTAACAGTGCAGGTGTAGCACCCCGTGTAGCACCCCGTTCCCGGGATACGTACCCAAATGCGTGTCCCAAATTTTTCGACCGTATTAATTCAGTTTTCTTCCTGTATGTGTTTTCGAGTTGTGATTACTTATGTTATTGTGTATCGGATCAGGATTCTGGGCCCTAGAGTCAGCCCTGACCTGGACCGGGAACCCGGTACCAGCCAGTAGCTCGATTTGACCTTTATGTTAGTCCGATTTGACCGATTTTAGTTTCAGACATTATTTTCTAATATTTTAGATTTTTCATGATGTTTTGAAATTTTTCAGAATTTTTCTGCAAAATCTCCAAAACGGTGTCGGTCGGCATCGCTGACTGATTCCCAGATTTTTTAGTTTTCAAACGGGATTGAATTTTTAAAATGGCTTTTACATTACTTCTTAGAATTTCATTCTCTATTCAAAAACATTTTTTAGGATTTTTCTAAATTTATCAAAATTTCACTGATTCTGATGTCGGCCGGTATCGCCGGAAGATTTCAGGATTTTTTTAATTTGAAAACTACATTAAATTTCTCAAATCCGATTTCACCGAACATCTTAAAATAATATTTTCTATTTTTGAGAATTTTTCGGAACATTTCTAAAATAGTTAAATTTTCCCTTAATAAAATAATAATATTTTTACCGACGATTTCTTTTCTTACTTTTTTCCTTCTCTACTCCTCCTACTTTGTACTTTCAGAAATTTTAATAAATAAATTATTTAATAATAAAAATTTTTCTACTATTTTATTTTCTTTTTCCTTATTTTTTCCTTTTCTTTAATTTCTTTCTTTTTCTTTCTTTTCTTTCTCCCCCGTTGACTTCCTCCCCTGCCACTGCTCCCAGCCGCCCGCCGCCTGCCACCTGCAGCAGTAGGGCTGCTGTGCAGCCCCCTCTCCTCTTCCCCAAAAATCCATCATTCCTTTTCCCTCCTCTTTCTCTATTTAACTCTTCATTTCCTTTTTCTTTTCATTTCAAAAAAAATTCAAAAACAATTACAACTTCATCTCCTTCAAAAATCAAACCCACTGCTTCAACCAACGCACCAACTCATTACCGCCGCCTCCACCATCACCACCGCCGCACTACCACCCCCTAGGCCGGCCATCCACTCCCCCATACCTCCTCTCCACTCCACCACCTCCTTCAACCTCCATCAACCATCCATCACATCTAATTTCACCATAACACATCACCACCACCTCCCTTTCTCCTCCAAAATTCACCACTACCTCCATCAAATTCACCATTCCAACCACCCCATCACCTCCTCCTCCTCCTCTAACCACCACCAACCACCTCCTTCAACCACCACCCACCACCTCATTCAACAACACAACAACAACCACAACAACACAATCCCCCCTCTCCTCCCTGGGGGCGCGCTCACCCCTCTCCCCCGGCGGCGCCGCCGCCGGCCACCTCCCCCTCCCCTCCATTTTTCTTTTCTTTCTTTCTTTCTTCTTTCCTTCTTCATTCATTCATTCTTTTCTTTTCTCTTTCTTTTCCCTAAATAAACACCCACTTTCCACTTCCCTAAAATACCCTCCACCTCATCCCTAAAATTACTTCCCTATAATTACACCCAATACCCTTCCCCTTTTAATTCCAAATTTATTCCTAAAAATACCATACTTGCTCTCTCTCTCCCCCTTCCTATAACTTTCTCTCTCTCTCATTCCCTCTCTCATTCCCTCTCTAATATTTATTTATATAATATATATATGAGTATATATTAATATATACATGGGTTAGTAGCTTGCTTGAACGTTTTTGCGGATTTTTTCCGATTTTCTCGATATTTCATCCGGTGTTATGCGAGTACATTTCTTACTTTATTACCATCATTTTATGTTTAATAATTATTATCTTACTTTTAATATATGATGTCTCTTTATGCAAGTTAGTATATGTTATATAAATAATTATCATGTTTTATAAATAGCTGTCGACCTTTATTATACCTTGTTGAATTGGTATTATACCGGGTATGCCTAGATCTGCTCCCGCTTTACTCAGGCTTCGCATAGCTAATTAAAAAGAGAAATTTATTATTATAAAATGCTAGTGAAGAGTTTGAAATGTTTATACCGCTCTCCTGTACCTTGTTATGTGACTGGTTGATATCTGATATTTGTTGTTGTAACTCTCACCGACATATTAGTTACTTGACCTTGACAGGTATACACCGGTACTTGCCATGCTATATTTGACATATTATACCCGACACCGGTACTTACCATGCTATATTTGACATATGATACCCGACACCGGTACTTGCCATGCTATATTTGACAAATGATACCCAACACCGGTACTTGCCATGCTATATTTGACATGTGATACCCGACACCGGTACTTGCCAGCTACACTTGACGATTGACATGCTATCACCTGGCGCTAATATATTTGACCTGATATTGTGACACCTGACCGGATAGTATAACACTTGACACCTGTATCTCCTAGCATATTCATGATTATCACTTTTACGGGGACTTGATTATTATACTGTTACAAGACATTCGGTGCTCCTGAACTCCTGTATTCCTGACCTTACTCTTGATATTATACTCCTGTTGACCCCCGTAATAGGATAGCCATGGATATTGGACTTTTGTGAATACCCTCCTACAACTTGACAGCAGAGGAAGCTGAGGCATCTGGAGTAGTGGCAGGTACAATTTTGGTCCACTCAGTTTCAGTCTTATCACTCTTTGACTCCGGTGCATCACATTGCTTCATATCCAGTAGATTTACTGCTTTGCATTCTATACCCCTAGTATGTATGGGTGACCACTGGGAAATTAGCACGGGGAATGGGGTAGTCATTACTAATAAGATTTGCAAGGCGTGCACTGTGGAGTTATGTGGTAGGAAGTTAGAAGCCGACATGTTCGTACTGGACACTGGAGGGACGATGTGATTCTAGACATGACTTGGCTCAGCAAGTATCATGCGGTGATCGACTGTCGGAACAAGAAGGTGATCTTTAGGATTCCACACCAACCGGAGTTTCAGTTCTTTGGAGAACGCAAGTCCCTCCGGAAGGAAGACCAATTGGATTGTGCCACTGCAGAAGATCTCCAGAAGACGGCATTTAGGACTCGCTATGGTCATTACGAGTTCTTAGTTATGCCCTTTGGAGTTACAAATGCCCCAACAGTCTTTATGGACTTGATGAATAGAATCTTCTCACCCTATTTGGATAAGTTTGTATTGGTGTTCATTGATGATATTTTGGTTTATTCCAAGAATGAAGAGGAGCATGTGGAGCATCTGAGGGTTGTGCTACAGACTCTCTGACTTGAGCAGCTTCATGCCAAACTTAGCAAGTGTGAGTTCTGGCTGGAGAGTATAACATTCTTGGGCCATGTTATTTCTAAGGAAGGAATCTCGGTAGATCCCAGCAAGATTCAAGCGGTGAAAGATTGGCCGACTCCTAAGTTCGTGACAGAGATCAGGAGCTTCATCGGACTAGCTGGATATTATCGAAGGTTCGTGCAGGACTTCTCGAAGATTGCAGCTCCTTTGACCAAGCTTACCAGGAAGGGAGAGAAGTACATATGGACTGAGGAGTGTGCGTCTGCCTTTGAGGAGTTGAAGAACAAGTTGATTTCAGCTCTAATCTTGAAGACACCCTTAGGGACAGGAGGGATGGTTGTGTACATTGATGCTTCAGGGAAGGGTCTTGGATGCGTATTGATGCAACATGGACATGTGGTGGCTTATGCATCCGGTAATTAAAGCCTCATGAGAAGAATTACCCAATGCATGATCTAGAGCTGGCAGCTGTGATCTTTCCATTGAAGATATGGAGGCATTACCTGCTTGGTGACCGAGTGTTGATTTACACTGATCACAAGAGCTTGACGTACATTTTCACTCAGAAGGAGTTGAATATGAGGCAGAGGCGATGGCTTGAGTTGATGGCAGATTATGATATAGATCTGCAGTACCATCCTGGCAAGGTTAATGTTGTGCCGGATGTCCTGAGTAGAAGACCTGAAGCCAACATGGTTATGCTGCTCACTCAGCAAGAGAATTGCTTAAGGAGATGAGGCGGCTAGATTTGATGGTTATTCGAAGAGCCAGTGGATCCGTGCAGTTGATGGCATTTCAGATCCAGCCGACACTGATGGAAGAGATCAGAGAAGCTTAGAGAGAAGATCCCAGATTACTGAAGTTCAGAGAGCAAGTGGAAGCCGGGTTGAGGTCAGATGTTTGCATACATACTGATGGTGCACTCTATTTCAGGGGCAGAATTTGTGTGCCTCAGGGGGAGATTAGACAGAGGATCTTAGCTGAAGCCCATAGCTCAACTTTTACTATGTATATCCCTTCATGTATTGTACTTTTATATCTTTTGGTGATGTAATATTCCTGTAATATTGTATCATTCTCTGTGATGACTATGTACTTATACTATTTTGTATTAGAATGTATATTATCACTGTGCTTCCGCCTCTGATTCTTGCCTGTACTGATGCTTAGCGTATATACGTGAGGGTATTTCTGACCTACGTATATACGTCGCAGTGACGTCTCCGTACCCGCGGGAGCGGGGCGTCACAGCAGGGGAACATGAATACAGGGGATATAGGAGTTTAGGAGTACAGAAGTTCAGGAGTACAGGAGTACCAGATGTCTGGTAATAATATAATAATCATGCCAAGTCCCCGTAACAGTGATAATCATGGATATGCCAGGTAATACAGGTGTAGCAGTAACCAGTCAGGTATCACAATATCAAGTCAAGTGTACTAGTACCAGGTGATAGCATGTTAAGTGAGTGATAGCATGTCAAGTGAGTGATAGCATGTCAAGTACCGGTGTCGGATATCAGGGGTCAAGTATAACATGGCAAGTACCGGTATCAGATATCAAATGTCAAATATAGTATGGCAAGTACCGGTATCAGATATCAAATGTCAAGTATAGTATGGCAAGTACTGGTGTCAGATATCATATGTCAAATATAGCATGGCAAGTATTGGTATCAAATATCATGTGTCAAATATAGCATGTCAGGTATCATGTGTTAAGTATAGTAAGACAAGTACCAGTGTCAGATATCATGTGTCAAATATAGCATAGCAAGTATCGATATCAGATATCATGTGTCAAATATAGCATGTCAGATATCATGTACTAAAAAACTACAGTAGCAATTATTATGCATGTAACGATAGTAATCAAAGTATGAAGCAATGAAAGAAAAGTACCCGCATATCTTATATCAACTAGCATATGATGCATCATGTATAAAAAGCAAGAAAACAGTTATTATGCATGTAACGATGATAACAAGGTATAAAACAGCATAAGATGTACTCGCCTAACACCGGACGTAATACCGAGTTAAAATCTGAGAAATCCACGCACACGTGCGAGCAAGCTACTCATCCATACTATATATACATATAATTATATATATAAATATATATTAGAGAAAATAGGAGAGGGGAGAGAGAGGATTAGTTAGGGGGGGGGGGAGAGAGAGAGAGAGAGAGAGAGAGAGAGTTTTGTTGGAATTGTTAAAAAAAGAAAAAGGAAAAGTGGAAAAGGAAAGAAAGAAAAAAAAAAATAAATGATAGGGGTATAATGGAAAATATAGAGAGGTAAATGGGGGGGGGGGGGGGTTAAAGTGGGGGTAAAGAATAAAAAGGAAAGAAATAAAAGAAAGAAAGAAAAAAAGAAAGAAGAAAGAAAGAAAGAAAGAAAAAGAAGAAGGAGATGGGAGGTGGCCAGCGGCCTGGGCAGGGCCGGCGGCGCCGCCGGGGAGGAGGTGGCGCCGGCTATGCCGGAGGTGGGTGGTTGTGGGGTTTTGGTTTGGTGTAGTTAAAGTTGGTGGTGTTGTATTTGGTGGTGGTGGTAGATAGTGGTGGTTGTGGTGGTTGTTGGAGGTGGTGGAGAGTTGGAGGAGGTGGAGGTGATGGTGATGGGGTGGTTGGAGTGGAGAAAGTGAGAATTTTGGTGGAGAATTTTGGAGAAGAAGTAGATGGTGATGGGATGGGTTTTGGTGAAATTGAAGACAAAGAGCTGGTGTTTGGAGATGAGGGAAGTGGGGGTTGGGGGGTGCGGCGACGGTGGCTAGGGAACCGGTGGTAGGCAGCTTGGTGGTGGAGTCGGTGGTTAGAGAAGTTAGGTGAGAGATGAAGAAGGTAATGGAATATGGGAAAGGAAAGAAAAAGAAGAAAATATATAGAAAGAGAGGGAAAGGAAGAGGGAGAGGGAGAGGTATGGGAGAGGGATGGGGGGAGCAGTCCATCATGCTGCTGCTATTTGCAATAGCCAGGCTGCAGGGAGTGGGTCGCAGGGCAGGGTATGAGGGTGGAGTGAAGGGGAAGAAAAGAAAGAAGAAAAAGAAAGAAAATAAAGGAAAAGGAAAAAATAAGGAAAAAAGAAAATAATAAAAAAATTATTATTAAATAATTAATTTATCAAAATATCTGATAGTATAAAGTAGGAGAGTAGAGAAGGAAAAACCAAGAAAAAAATTGTCGGTAAATAATATTATTATTTTAATAGGGCGAAAATTTGACTGTTTCAGAAACGTTCTGAAAGATTCTCAAACATAGTAAATATTATTTTAAAATACTTGGTGAAATCAAATTTGAGAAATTCAATATAGTTTTCAAATTAAAAATCCTGAAATCTTCCGGCGGTACCGGCCGACACAAGAATCGGTGAAATTTTGATAAATTAGAAAAATCTCAAAAAATGTATTTAGATAGAAAATAAAATTTTAAAAAGTAATATGAAATCTATTTCTAAAAATTTAATTCCATTTGAAAATTAAAAAATCTGAGAATCGATCAGTGATGCCGACCGATACCGGTTTTGGAGATTTTGTAGAAAAATTTTGAAAAATTCAAGAAAATCATGAAAATGTAAAATATTAGAAAAAAGTATCTGAAACTAAAATTGATCAAATTAGACTACTAGAGAGGTCAAATCAGGATGCGAGCTAGTATCGGGTTCCCGGTCCGGGTCAGGGCTGACTTTAGGTCTGAGAATCCAGATCCGATACCAGATAACATAAGCAATCACAACTTAAAAATAAATACTAGAGGAAAATTGAAACAATACGGTTAAAAAATTAGGACACGTATCTAGGTCATATCCCGGGAACGGGGTGCTACATGGAGAATTATAAGGAGAGAAGAGATAGAGGAGATAAAAGGACATCAGAAGAGTTTTTATACTTATCGAGAAAAAATAGCGCAAAGATCGGAAGCCAAAGGCAGTAGGCCAGGACAGAACACGGTCGATCGGCGTGCACGACGTGCACAAGCATGGCCCGGCCGACCGTGGCAATTAAGCGATCGACCGACTGAAAGTCACAACTCTTGGTTGGTCCTGTTCGACCAGGTCGAGGACATGTTGGTCCCGAATTGATACCAATTGTAGGATCTAAAATAAGTCAACACAAATACTAAAACAAAGGATGATTAGCGTAAAAACATAAATACTTGTATAAAAGGAAATAAATCACAGAAAGTAAATCAAACGCAAATACAAGTGATTTATCCTAGTTCGGTCATCTTGACCTACATCCAGTCCCCAAGCCACCCGCTTGAGATTTTTCTTTAACCTTTGATTTTGTACACCCAAAATCAACACCTTGTATACCACTTGACAAATCTCCTTTGTCAAATGTATACAACTCTTCTTACAAACCAAGAAGACGACAACACCTTGTACAACCTCTCTTCAACCTGAAGATGCTCTTGTACAATCTTTCTTTTTGAGTGAATACAATCAATCCTATAAGCCTTGAATCTGTATGTGATCGTGAACAAGGGCTCTTATAGGTGGATTCAGAAATCTTCACTATGGAGTAGGAATTTGAGTGAAGAAATGAAAGAGGAAACAGTTTTCTTAAAAACAGATTTTTGAACAGAGTTTTTGGGCAGAAAACTTGTATTTTGAATTGGTGTATTTAGCCTAGGACAACATCCCTATTTATACATGAAATCTATAGTCAGTTAGGGTAGTTATTAGGACAAATTTGAATATTGAAACGTTGGATAAAACACCAGAAATCAGAAATTGTTTAACAGTCAGAAATCGTCATTAGTCGACTAGGGGTTGGGGGTTAGTCAACTAAACTATTGATTTTGCCTATACTAGTCGACTTATAAAGAAGGCAAGTCGGCTATAAAATGGCTGATGCAAAAGACATGTTTCTGGAAACTGAAATTAGTCGACCATCCAAAGATATTAGTCGACTACAACTAATATTAGTCGACTATATTTTGTATGCAGAATAGAAACAGAGAGTTGGTATCTTTTCAGGACAAAGGTTAAGTCGACTATAATAAGGAGTTAGTCGACTATAGATGTTATAAGTAGACTAATCAAATGTATAAGTTGACTACAAGGGCTTATGATGTGTATGTGTGTTCAAGGCTTTTAACATTTTAATAAATATTACAATACACATCCATAACCATTATTCTTGAGATGTCTTGAGCATGTAGAAGTATGTAGAACTCTTGTATAAGCTTGTGAGATAGAGCTACAATGAAACAGCTTCACAAATGTATCATCAAAATCAAGTTTTAACATTCTCCTCCTTTTTGATGATGACACTTTGTATGCATGAAAAACTCTCCCTGCAGAAAATATTTTATATGTTCTCCCCCTGCATAGAACAAGTTATAACATATATAAAAAAAACATGTATTCTCCCCCTGCAAAAAATATATCATAACACATATATATATGATAAATGTTTTGAAATATTTTCTATCAAACTTTTTATATGGTACCTGAAAGATACACATTAGATGGTACCAATCATAATAAGATTAAAGCATTAATCTTTAGGAATGCAAACCCAATTTGAATTTGATTTCCATCTATTAGTATACACATAATTGCAAGAATTGCATATGGAATCTATGTATGATGCAATATAAGTATTTTTATCAAAAATGCTTAAGTTTTTAGGAATCCATATGTACTTATTCTTAATTCTTTTTGAAATAATATCAGTATTTCTTTTCACAAAAGAATTATATGGATTATGATTCTTTTTACTAACATATATAGATTTTCCAAAAAATTCAAGACCATAATGATTATGTGACATCTTTTAATATGATAACAAAACATTTAACTTTTCTTTTCCTTGATTAAATTTAGTCACATTTTTCAAAATCTCTTCATATTTCATTTTGAAACTTGATATGTCTTTATTTAAAACAATAATTCTTTCATTTAAAAACAAAGTTTCCTTTTTAAGCATAATATTTTCTTTTATAAAATTCTCACTATCATTTTTCAAGGATGATATAACTTTTTCAAAATCATCTTTTTGAGAATTTATAGAAGAAATTTGAGAAACATAACATGAATTTTCTTTAATAAGTTTTTCATTTTCCTTTGACAAAACTTTATTCTTTATCTTTTCATTTTTAAAATCATTGTATAATTCATGAAATATATCTAAAAGTTCAGTATATTGTACCTCATCTTCTTCTTGGGCCATAAAGCATATGTTAGCATGTTCAGTGGTTTTTTCTTAGTCAGAGGAAGAAGAATCACTATTTTCTCATGATGCTTGATAGTCTTTCTTCTTTTTGAACTTTTTGTTCTTGAATCTACCTTTGTTTTGAGCAATGGGCAATCCTTCTTCCTATGACCTATTTTATTACGTTCAAACATTAAGACTTACCTTATTTCAAGAACTTCCGAATTTACTTGAGAGCATTGCCATCTCCTCTTCATCGTCATCTGAATTGTCCGTATCTGAGGATACATGGAAGGCAAGTTCTTTCTTCTTTGAGAAAGGTTATTGTTCATCCTTCTTTCTGTCTTCCAGTTGTACTCATACGCCATTAAATTATCAATGAGATTTTCTAATGACATAGTAGAAAGATCATTTACTTTTTCGATTGCAGTTGTCTTCTTCCCCAATCTGATGTGAGTGCACGAAGGATCTTGCGAACTTTTTCGGCTTGGGTGTATTCCTTTCCAAGGGATGCTAAGAAATTTGTTATGTCGGTGAACCTTGTAACCATTTCTGAGATAGTTTCATTCTCCTTCATTTTGAATAGTTCAAACCTGTGGACAAGAATAGAAATTTTAGATTCTTTAATCTTATTTGTGCCTTCATGTATTACCTATAGAGTGTGCCATATTTGATTGGCAGATGTGGATGTTGACAAACGATTGAATTCTTCTTTGGCTAGGGGACAGAATAATGCATTCATCACTTTGGCATCAAGGTTCGCATTCTTCTTTTGATCATCACTCCAAGCGGTGTAGTTGATTGTCGGTTTGGTGTATGCTGCTTCAACTATATTCCATAGTTAGTAGTTGAGCGATTGCAAGTAAATCTTCATTCTACACTTTCAGTAGTTGTAATTCGATCCATCAAATAGTGGTGGACGTTGTGTAGAATGTCCTTCTCTGAATTGCGATGAAGGAAACTCCGTTGCCATCCTTGTAGGTTGTTGACTGGGTATGCACGGCTCTGATACCAATTGTTGGTCCCGATTTGATACCAATTGTAGGATCTAAAATAAGTCAACACAAATACTAAAACAAAGGATGATTAGCGTTAAAATATAAATACTTGTATAAAAGGAAATAAATCAAAGAAAGTAGACCAAATACAAACACAAGTGATTTATCCTGATTCGGTCATCTTCACCTACATCCAGTCCCCAAGCCACCCGCTTGAGATTTCCCTTAACCTTTGATTTTGTACACCTAAAATCAACACCTTATATACCACTTGACAAATCCTCTTTGCCAAATGTATATAACTCTTCTTACAAATCAAGAAGACGACAACACCTTGTACAATCTCTCTTCAATACAAAGACGCCCTTGTACAATTTTTCTCTTTGAGTGAATACAATCAATCCTATAAGCCTTGAATCTGTATGTGATCGTAAACAAGGGATCTTATAGGTGGACTCTCAGAAATCTTCACTATAGAGTAGGAATTTGAGTGAAGAAATGAAAGAGAAAATAGTTTTCTGAAAAACAGATTTTTAAATAGAGTTTTTGGGTAGAAAACTTGTATTTTGAATTGGTGTATTTAGCCTAAGACAACATACCTATTTATACCTGAAATCTATAGCGAGGGTAGTTATCAGAACAAATTTGAATATTAAAACGTTAGATAAAACACCAGAAATCAGAAACTGTCTAACAGTCAGAAACTGCCATTAATCGACTAGGGGTTGGGGGTTAGTCGACTAAACTATTGATTTTGCCTATACTAGTCGACTTATAAAGAAGGCAAGTCGGCTATAAAATGGCTGATATAAAAGACATATTTTTGGAAACTGAAATTAGTCGACCATCCAAAGATATTAGTCGACTACAACTAATATTAGTCGACTAGGAAAAGTATAAGTCGACTATATTTTGTATGCAGAATAGAAACAGAGAGTTGGTATCTTTTCAAGACAAAGGTTAAGTCGACTATAATAAGGAGTTAGTCGACTATAGATGTTATAAGTCGACTAATTAAATGTATAAGTTGACTACAAGGGCTTATAATGTGTATGTGTGTTCAAGGCTTTTAAAATTCTAATAAATATTACAATACACATCCATAGCCATTATTCATGAGATTTCTTGAGCATGTAGAAGTATGTAGAACTCTTGTATAAGCTTGTGAGATAGAGCTCCAATGAAACAACTTCACAAATATATCATCAAAATTAAGTTCTAACATTCTCCCCCTTTTGATGTTGACACTTTGTGTGCATGAAAAACACCCCCTGTAGAAAATATGTTATATGTTCTCCCCCTGCATCGAACAGGTTATAACACATATACAAAAAACATGTATTCTCCCCCTGCAAAAATATATCATAACACATATATATATGATAAATGTTTTGAAATATTTTTCTATCAAACTTTTTATATGGTACCTGAAAGAAAAACATTAGATGGTACCAATCATAATAAGATCAAAGAATTAACCTTTAGGAATCCAAACCCAATTTGAATTTGATTTCCATCTGTTAGTATACACATAATTGCAAGAATTGCATATCGAATCTATGTATGATGCAATATAAGTATTTTTATCAAAAATGCTTAAGTTTTTAGGAATCCATATGTACTTGTTCTTAATTCTTTTTGAAATAATATCAGTATTTCTTTTCACAAAATAATTATATGGATTATGATTCTTTTTACTAACATGTATAGATTTTTCAAAAAATCTAAGACCATAATGATTATGTGACATCTTTTGATATGATAACAAATCGTTTAACTTTTTCTTTTCTTTATTAAATTTAGTCACATTTTTCAAAATCTCTTCATATTTCATTTTGAAACTTGATATGTCTTTATTTAAAACAATAATTCTTTTATTTGAAGACAAAGTTTCCTTTTTAAGCATAATATTTTCTTTTATAAAATTCTCACTATCCTTTTTCAATGATGATATAACTTTTTCAAAATCATCTTTTTGAAAATTTATAGAAGAAATTTGAGAAACATAACATGAATTTTCTTTAATAAGTTTTTCATTTTCCTTTGACAAAACTTTATTTTCTATCTTTTCATTCTTAAGATCATTGTATAATTCATGAAATACATTTAAAAGTTCAGTATATTGTACCTCATCTTCTTCTTGGGCCATATAGCATATGTTGGCATGTTCAGTGGTTTCTTCTTAGTCAGAGGAAGAGGAATCATTATTTTCCCATTATGCTTGATAGTCTTTCTTCTTTTTGAACTTTTTACTCTTGAATCTACCTTTGTTTTTGAGCAATGGGCAATCCTTCTTCATATGACCTGTTTTATTACAGTTAAAACATTTAAACTTACCTTGCTTCAAGGACTTCCTGAATTTTCTTGAGAGCATTGCCATCTCCTCCTCATCGTCATCTGAATTGCCGGTATCTGAGGATGCATGGAAGGCAAGTTCTTTCTTCTTTGAGAAAGGTTGTTGTTCATCTTTCTTTCTGTCTTCCAGTTGTACTCATATGCCATTAAATTACCAATGAGGTTTTCTAATGACATAGTGGAGAGATCATTTGCTTCTTCGATTGCAGTTGTCTTCTTCTCCCAATTTGATATGAGTGCATGAAGGATCTTACGAACTTTTTCAACTTGGGTGTATTCCTTTCCAAGGGATGCTAAGGAATTTGTTATGTCGGTGAACCTTGTAACCATTTCTGAGATGGTTTCATTCTCCTTCATTTTGAATAGTTCAAACCTGTGGACAAGAATAGAAATTTTAGATATTTTAAATATATTTGTGCCTTCATGTGTTACCTGTAAAGTGTGCCATATTTGATTTGCAGATGTGGCTGTTGATATACGATTGAATTCTTCTTTGGTTAAGGCATAGAATAATGCATTCATCGCTTTGACATCAAGGTTCGCATTCTTCTTTTGATCATCACTCCAAGCGGTGTAGTTGGTTGTCGGTTTGGTGTACGCTACTTCTACTATATTCCATAGTTAGTAGTTGGGCGATTACAAGTAAATCTTCATTCTACACTTTCAGTTGTTGTAGTTCGATCCATCAAATAGTGGTGGACATTGTGTAGAATGTCCTTCTC
Source organism: Agave tequilana (assembly GCA_038442645.1). Classification (NCBI taxonomy): domain Eukaryota; kingdom Viridiplantae; phylum Streptophyta; class Magnoliopsida; order Asparagales; family Asparagaceae; genus Agave; species Agave tequilana. The sequence continues at coordinate 101,534 of JAVJIF010033578.1, read as the reverse complement.
TTGCGATAAAGGAAACTCCGGTGCCATCTTTGTAGGTTGTTAACTGGGTATGCAGGGCTCTGATACCAATTGTTGGTCCCAATTTGATACCAATTGTAGGATCTAAAATAAGTCAACACAAATACTAAAATAAAGGATGATTAGCGTTAAAATATAAACACTTGCATAAAAGGAAATAAATCACAGAAAGTAAATCAAACGCAAACACAAGTGATTTATCCTGCTTCGGTTCTCTTGACCTACATCCAGTTCTCAAGCCACCCGCTTGAGATTTTCCTTTAACCTTTGATTTTGTACACCCAAAATCAACACCTTGTATATCACTTGACAAATCCCCTTTGCCAAATGTATACAACTCTTCTTACAAACCAAGAAGACAACAACACCGTGTACCACCTCTCTTCAACCCGAAGACGTTCTTGTACAATCTTTCTCTTTAAGTGAATACAATCAATCCTATAAGCCTTGAATCTGTATATGATCGTATTGGCCCAAAGGCCTTCCACTCTAGTTTTGATGATGATTAACTCATGTAGTTATGTGTACTAATAATCTTGTGATTTTAGTTTCAGACCATTAACCAAGATATTAGTTGGTGTTTAGCTTCAACAAGATGATTTGAAAGCTTGCACATGTTGATTCAAGAGCCCAAGCGTCAAAAATCATATATAGCACTTGCTTGGTGAATCACGGTTTGGACCGAGTCAACTTGGAGACGGCGCTCTACAAGAAGACTTAGGTATCCCTAGTTTAGTTTGTGTTTAGAACCTAATTGTAAAGATTAGAATAGTATGATAATGCTCAAGTTCACAACACACACGTTTCATGTTTTGAATATTGGTTTTGGTTTTTTCGGTTTTAGGTTTAACCGATTTTGGTTTGCATGAATAGATATTATATCAAAACAAGTTTACATGGTTTAATGTATATTAGATTTGTTCTATATACATGCATGCTTCAACTCTTAGACAAACTTACTTTGATATACCTATTTCATGAGTTTTATGTTTTGGTATTTACAACAAAACATATTTTGGACTTAATGACAAAAATCATGATATATATATGTTTCTTGTATATTGAATTTCTATTCATATACAATATGCTTCAAAATGTTTAAATATCATATTTTTGTATTTCAGATAGGTTTGGACAATGTGTATTTTCTATTCAAAATCCGAGTTTTAGAAAATACAAGTTTTGGTTTTTGATAAATATGATAAGATACAAAAATAGTTTTAATTGCTTGATATTTGAGTCAAAACTTTTATCACATGTTTATATATCAATGCAAAATGCTAAAACTATTTTTGGGAATTTTTAGTAATTTATAAGAATTTATTTGACATTAATTTTCCTCAGATTTCAGACCTGACTTTTGTCTGCCAGGCTTGGCCGGTCGACTGGTAGGTCGACCGCACCAAAGAAGCCAGTCGACCGTTCCGGTCGACCGACGTGCACGGATACGTGCACGCTGGCTGACTCTGTATCCGGTCGACCGAAGCGGTCGACCGACGGAGAGCTGTTGGCTCTCAGGAATTCTCGGTCGACCGAGGCGGTCGACCGGTAGCCACAATGGTTCAGAATTTGACCGTTGGGCGGTCGACCGGGCCGGTCGACCGGCAGGGTAAATCTGGCAAATATTCTGTAAACGGCTAGTTTTCTAAATTGCCTATAAATACCCCATTTGAGAGAGTTTTTCTCTAAGAATTTTTGGGCTAAAATTTTCTATTTCTCTGGTGTTTTTGCTACAAGAAAAATATTTTTTGGATTCAAAGTGAACAATCTTTTGTGTTTTTGATTAGGGTTTGAAAAACCAAAGAAAAGGGATTTTGGGAAAAGCTTTTGTTTGAACTTCTATATCTTGATTTCATTTGTTTCCCAAAGGTTTTTCTTTGAGTTGCTGGTTTCATATCCCTTGGTTTTCTCCACACTTGAGCTAAAAATCTACTATCTATATCTATAGGTTATTTGTGTGGAAGAAGAAGTTGTTTGTGGTTGTTGTTGTGACCACCAAGTTGTAACCCAATCTTTTCTTAGCTTTGTGCTTTGGGTTGTATCCCTCTAGTTGAGAGGTGATCCTTGTATTGGTTGGTGATTGGGAGTTTGTTGTATTGGTTTGAATATTTGCCTCAAGGAGGAGGTTGTGATTGTTGGGAGGAGGCTGTAAAGAGAGGAGTGTTGGGTACTCCTTGTAAAGGGTCCTAGGTGGACGAGCTAGTGGAAATCCTTCGTGTGTCGAAGGCGGGGATGTAGAGCTGGGTGCTCGAACCTCGATAACATATCTTTGTGTTTGCGCTTGACTCATTGGCTCTCTCTACTCTCTCTTTACTTTGTGCCTTGCATTTATTTACATTGCTCATTCATATTTGCTTGGCTTGGTTGTGTGCATCACTTGTTGATAGCACTTGAGTGTAATTTGCATTAAGTTTTTAAATTCCGCATTTAGTTCATAGATTAGCATTGTCACCTATTCACCCCCCCTCTAGGTGACTTTTCAATTGGTATCAGAGCAAGTGCTCCTGATATTTAGGTTTGACCACCTAGGAGTGATCTTGGTTTGCTAATCTTCACTTGCATTTTCATTTGCACTCATACTAGTTTGCACTCATGGCTAGCCCTCCTATGTTTGACCATTTTAGACTTGATACTTGGAAAGTGGACATGACTAGGCATTTAAAAACACTAGGTCATCTAGTTTATCAAGCCATTACCATAGAATCCCTCCCAAATAGTAGCAAGCATAAGAAGGCCAATGATTAGCACTTAGAGCACTTAGAGCATCTTTAAATGAATTTCTTTTACCCGTTTTTGATCACTATGATTCGGCTTTTGCAGTTTGGAGCATCTTGACGTCTCCCGAGCTTCCAAGGATAATTAACAAGATGAGGAGATCTAAAAGAGAAAAGTCCGAAGAGCAATGCCTCATGGTCCAAGGGAAGAACTCCCTTGAGGTACAATCGGATTCTCATATCGATGATAGCTCTAGTTCCTATTGTCATGGTTGTTTTGAAGTTCAAACTTTAAATATGGAACTTTCTCAAAAGCTTGAAAATTTGTTGGAAAAACATGATTTGTTGAAAGAAGATAATCTTGTGTTGAAAAATGAATTAAAGGATTTATGCTCTAATTTTGAATTGGTTTTGCAAGAGAAGGAAGAGATTGCAAGTGAATGTGACTCACTTAAATCTCAACTTGAACTTGCTTTAAAGGAAAATGAATTTTTGAAAAACAAAAATGATTGTGATGATGTTGTAAAGCACAATGAGATTTTATCTTCAAAATTGGATTTTACTTTTAAAGAAAATCTTACTTTGAAAAATGATATTGATTCAATTACTAGAGAATTGGATTTGGTTTTGATTAAAAATAAATCTTTGCAAAAAGAGATTGATGTTTGCCATGCTAATGTTGCTTCATATTCTAACACACCTATTGCATGCTCCACTTTATCTTCTAACATTGAAAATGATATACTTATTTTGAAGAAAAGTGTTGATAGTTTGGGCTCCACTTTGAGCCATTGTGCCATGAATCACACACGATTGGAAATCTCGATTCGCAAGAAACAAGTTCCAACCTTGCATGCACACCCATCTAGGCATACACATGCTTTTCATGATCACCACCATCATATGTATGCTCACGTGTACACATGTACACATTGTGGTCGAAAAGGCCACCTTGCTAGATTTTGTTATGATCGTATTTATCATGAAAATTTAGCAACTAATTATGTTTGGGTTAGAAAAGATACTAACCCCCGTGGACCCACAAAGAAATGGGTACCAAGATCCACCTCTTTGACTTTTGATGTAGGTGGGAGCTCTCGCGTCACGTGAGGGTATTGGTGCCTTGAGGTGGATGCATTCTAAGCTAAAAGGAGAACCATTTGGATGCTTCACTCTCAAGGAAATTAGGTGGAGAGGACCACCATGTTTTGGAGAACTAGAGATGCACCTTCATCGGTTTTGGTATCATTCTCTAACTCCCATGTTTATTTGCATACTTTCCATGTTCATCTATTCATAGCATGTTTTGTTTCATTGTTCATTATGCTTATGCTATGTTAGTTAGATTAGTGTTATACATGTTTAGTTACTTGAGCACCCATGTTTCATATGGATCTATATTTAGTGTTCTCACCTTGTTTAGAACTAACATGTATGCCCTAGATCTAATGCACATACATTTGCATTATGACCATTTGGATGTTTATGATTATATGATGATTTGTTTTGATGACTCATGTTTTAGTATGATATATGCCATGTTTGTTAGACCCTTGACATGCATGTTTAGCTTATGAGATCACTCATGTTTAGTATGGACCCTTATTTTGTGTTCTCTTTATGTTTAGCTATCATGTTGATCATAATTCTAATGCACATGTCTTTGTCATGCTAATCATATGGTTGACTATGATTTTTTGTTTTAATAATTCATGTTTTTAATTATCATGATCATGTTGATTGTTGACCCGTTTTATGCTTCATGTTTTGACTACTTGCTTGAATGATAGTTTTCATTAAGACTAGGATTTATACTTGTACAACTAGTGAGCTACAAATAGACCTTTATATATGATTGTGCTTAAACGCTCATTTGTATTCACTTGATGTACTAGTATAGTCTAGTTTTGATGATTCTTGCATTTGACTTGTATTCATCATATTTTGTTTTAACTTCATGTATATGTCTATCTTGTCCAAACTATTGAGTATACATGTACATCCTTGAGCCACGTGCCTTCATGCACATACTTTTGTGGACTCATTGTGTTTAGGATATGTATGTATACTTTAGTTTGTACATGACATACATATGCCTTGAAGTTTAAATCATGTTTTGATGATTTTCATGTTTTTAGGTGATTTCACATTTATGATGAATATCATGTTTTTAAGATGATTTCAATAGGTGATTTCACATCTTAGATAGGTTTCATGTTTTTGGAAATTTCTTTTGGTAAAAGTAATTTAATTTATCATGTGTAAATGTTTTAAAGGAATTTCAATATTGAGCTTGATTGTCCATTTTCATGATAAGTGTGTTTCACATATATCCTATACACTCACCTTATTAGTTTTCTCATGACCTTGTTTTCATGAGTATTAGATGGACTTTATGGATTTTGAGTGTTGATGATCATGTGATTTACATGTCCTTCATGAAATATATTTTGATTTATTGAAGAATTTCGTATTAGTTGATTCATATAACTAATTGTGATATTCTTCATGAGGTAGAGATTTTCAACAAACTATATTTCCAAATCTATTTTGAAAACTCCTACCATCAAAGGGTGGTTGGATGGGAGATCATGTTCATGTATGCTTTATAATGAAAATCATTTTTAAACTTGCACATGATTGGGTGGTAGTTGATATGAGATATACACTTGATCTTATTGTTGTTTCAATTGGTATCATTGAATTCTTTCAATTGGTATCTAATCTTGACATCCTTTTGTATACTCATATATGTTTTGTTTTATATATATGTATGCATACACTTCATATAGTATCAATTTACAATTGGTATCTATTTCTTACATACATATATAGATGATTTATTTGTGCTTCAAGATATATGCACAAATTTTGCTTATGATAAGCTTGATTTTTTTAATGACCATCATTTTCAATTGATTCAATTTTCAATTGGTATCTTTATACAAGCATTATCATTATCTTGCTTATGCTAAGCTTGAGCTTTAACATTATTTCAATTGACTTAGTTTTCAACTGGTATCTTATTTCTAACTTAAGCATATGTTTAGTTGGTATTTCATAAAGGGGGAGAAAACTCACATTTCAATTTTTCAATTGATATTTAGTTTACCATTGGTTTTGTTTCCCACTCCCTAACTTTATGAGAAAAAAAATGATTTAAGAATGATTATTGATTTTTAATTGGTATCATATGCTTATAAAGATATATATATCTTCAATTGGTATCAAGATACATTTGTTCACTCAAATTGGTATCAATGTTTTTTTTTTTCAATTGGTATCATGTGTTTTATATGTTTTAATTTCAATTGGGATCATATTTGTTTCAATGCCCCTCTTACTTTCAAATTGGTAATTGGTAGGCATTTCTTAAATGTTTTTATGATCACTTTCTATTGATATCATAATGCACTTCTTTGATACATTTTTTTTAATTAGTATCATTTTTGGTTTCACCCCTTGAAGTAGTTTATTCATTCTTTGTTTCATATATTTAGGGGGAGAAGAATTCATATCTTTCTGTTTTTACCCCTTTGTTGATGATTGACAAAAAGGGGGAGAAGATTTATTGGAGTTGATATGCATGAGTTTTCAGTTTTATGTTCTTTTCATCTCCATTGGTATTGGTATCAAGAGCATTATGAGTTTTGTTTTTATTAGTATCCATTGGTATCAAGAGCATGTTTTGGTAATTTAGTTGTTTTGTTTTAATTGGAATCAATAGCATGTTTCATATGCATATTCATTTTATGTCAAGAACCTTGTTTATATGCATCTTATTGTTTGTTTATTCCTATGCATGAGTTAAGGGGGAGCTTCCTTGAAGCTTTACTTTAATCCATGCATATATAACTCCATGAGTTTTGTCATCATCAAAAAGGGGGAAATTGTTGGCCCAAAGGCCTTCCACTCTAGTTTTGATGATGATTAACTCATGTAGTTATGTGTACTAATAATCTTGTGATTTTAGTTTCAGACCATTAACCAAGATATTAGTTGGTGTTTAGCTTCAACAAGATGATTTGGAAGCTTGCACATGTTGATTCAAGAGCCCAAGCGTCAAAGATCATATATAGCACTTGCTTGGTGAATCACGGTTTGGACCGAGTCAACTTGGAGACGGCGCTCTACAAGAAGACTTAGGTATCCCTACTTTAGTTTGTGTTTAGAACCTAATTGTAAAGATTAGAATAGTATGATAATGCTCAAGTTCACAACACACACGTTTCATGTTTTGAATATTGGTTTTTGGTTTTTCGGTTTTAGCTTTAACCGATTTTGGTTTGCATGAATAGATATTATATCAAAACAAGTTTACATGATTTAATGTATATTAGATTTGTTCTATATACATGCATGCTTCAACTCTTAGACAAACTTATTTTGATATACCTATTTCATGAGTTTTATGTTTTGGTATTTACAACAAAACATATTTTTGGACTTAATGACAAAAATCATGATATATATATGTTTCTTGTATATTGAATTTCTATTCATATACAATATGCTTCAAAATGTTTAAATATCATATTTTTGTATTTCAGATAGGTTTTGGACAATGTGTATTTTCTATTCAAAATCCGAGTTTTAGAAAATACAAGTTTTGGTTTTTGATAAATATGATAAGATACAAAAATAGTTTTAATTGCTTGATATTTGAGTCAAAACTTTTATCACATGTTTATATATCAATGCAAAATGCTAAAACTATTTTTGGGGATTTTTAGTAATTTATAAGAATTTATTTGACATTAATTTTCCTCAGATTTCAGACCTGACTTTTGTCTGCCAGGCTTGGCCGGTCGACTGGTACGGTCGACCGCACCAAAGAAGCCAGTCGACCGTTCCGGTGGACCGACGTGCACGGATACGTGCACGCTGGCTGACTCTGTATCCGGTCGACCGAAGCGGTCGACCGACGGAGAGCTGTTGGCTCTCAGGAATTCTCGGTCGACCGAGGCGGTCGACCGGTAGCCACAACGGTTCAGAATTTGACCGTTGGGCGGTCGACCGGCAGGGTAAATCTGGCAAATATTCTGTAAACGGCTAGTTTTCTAAATTGCCTATAAATACCCCATTTGAGAGAGTTTTTCTTTAAGAATTTTTGGGCTAAAATTTTCTATCTCTCTGGTGTTTTTGCTGCAAGAAAAATAGATTTTTTGGATTCAAAGTGAACAATCTTTTGTGTTTTTGATTAGGGTTTGAAAAACCAAAGAAAAGGGATTTTGGGAAAAGCTTTTGTTTGAACTTCTATATCTTGATTTCATTTGTTTCCCAAAGGTTTTTCTTTGAGTTGCTGGTTTCATATCCCTTGGTTTTCTCCACACTTGAGCTAAAAATCTACTATCTATATCTATAGGTTATTTGTGTGGAAGAAGAAGTTGTTTGTGGTTGTTGTTGTGACCACCAAGTTGTAACCCAATCTTTTCTTAGCTTTGTACTTTGGGTTGTATCCCTCTAGTTGAGAGGTGATCCTTGTATTGGTTGGTGATTGGGAGTTTGTTGTATTGGTTTGAATATTTGCCTCAAGGAGGAGGTTGTGATTGTTGGGAGGAGGTTGTAAAGAGAGGAGTGTTGGGTACTCCTTGTAAAGGGTCCTAGGTGGACGAGCTAGTGGAAATCCTTCGTGTGTCGAAGGCGGGGATGTAGAGCTGGGTGCTCGAACCTCGATAACATATCTTTGTGTTTGCGCTTGACTCATTGGCTCTATCTACTCTCTCTTTACTTTGTGCCTTGCATTTATTTACATTGCTCATTCATATTTGCTTGGCTTGGTTGTGTGCATCACTTGTTGATAGCACTTGAGTGTAATTTGCATTAAGTTTTTAAATTCCGCATTTAGTTCATAGATTAGCATTGTCACCTATTCACCCCCCCCCTCTAGGTGACTTTTCAGATCGTGAATAAGGGCTCTTATAGGTGGACTCTCAGAAATCTTCACTATGGAGTAGGAACTTGAGTGAAGAAATGAAAGAGGAAACAGTTTTCTGAAAAACAGATTTTTAAACAGAGTTTTTGGGTAGAAAATTTGTATTTTGAATTGGTGTATTTAACCTAAAACAACATTCCTATTTATACCTGAAATCTATAGTCAGTTAGGGCAGTTATCAGGACAAATTTGAATAACTGTCTAACAGTCAGAAACTGCCATTAGTCGACTAAGGGTTGGGTGTTAGTCGACTAAACTATTGATTTTGCCTATACTAGTCGACTTACAAAGAAGACAAGTCGGCTATAAAATAGCTGATACAAAAGACATGTTTCTGGAAACTGAAATTAGTCGACCATCCGAAGATATTCGTCAACTACAACTAATATTAGTTGGCTCGAAAAAGTATAAGTCGACTATATTTTGTATGCAGAACAGAAACATAGAGTTTGTATCTTTTCAGGACAAAGGTTAAGTCGAATAAGGAGTTAGTCGACTATAGATGTTATAAGTCGACTAATTAAATGTATGAGTCGACTACAAGGGCTTATGATGTCTATGTGTGTTCAAGGCTTTTAACATTCTAATAAATATTACAATACACATCCATAGCCATTATTCTTGAGATGTCTTGAGCATGTAGAAGTATGTAGAACTCTTGTATAAGCTTGTGAGATAGAGCACCAATGAAACGGCTTCACAAATGTATCATCAAAAATCAAGTTCTAATATTCTCCCCCTTTTTGATGATGACACTTTGTGTGCATGAAAAACTCCCCCTACAGAAAATATGTTATATGTTCTCCCCCTGCATAGAACAGGTTATAACATGTTGGCCCAAAGGCCTTCCACTCTAGTTTTGATGATGATTAACTCATGTAGTTATGTGTACTAATAATCTTGTGATTTTAGTTTCAGATCTTTAATCAAGTTATTAGTAGGTGATTAGCTTCTATAAGATGATTTGGAAGCTACCCACATGTTGATTCAAGAGCCCAAGCGTCAAAGATCATATATAGCACTTGCTCGGTGGATCAAAGAGTTTTGGATCGAGTCGGCTTGGAGATTGCGCTCTACAAGAAGACATCGGTACCATAGTTTAGTTTTGTATTTAGATCCAAATTGTAAAGATTAGAATAGTATGATATGCTCAAGTTCACAACACACACGTTTCATATATTGGTTTTCGGTTTTTTCGGTTTAACTGATCTTGGTTTGCATGAATAGATATTATATCAAAACAAGTTTACATGGTTTAATGTATATTAGATTTGTTCTATATACATGCATGCTTCAACTCTTAGACAAACTTACTTTGATATACCTATTTCATGAGTTTTAGGTTTTGTGTTTTAACAATACTTAATTTTGGAATTAAGGACCAAAACTATGATATATATATGTTTCATGTATATTGGATTTCTATCCATATGCATCATGCTTCAAGTTGTTTAAATATCATGTTTTTGTATTTGGATGAGCTTTAGACAAAATGTATTTTCTATTCAAGATCCAAGTTTTAGAAAATACAGTTTTTGGTTTTTGGCAAAATTTCTATAACACAAAAATAGTCCTTATTGATTGATATTTGAGCTAAACTTTTTACCACATGTTTATATATCAATGCAAAATTGATAAAACTATTTTTGTGGATTTTTAGAGATTTAATGAGAATTTTTAGGATTAAAAATTCCAGGTTTTTGCTGCCAGAACAGTGTCTGCCAGGCTAGGTCGGTCGACCGGAACGGTCGACTGCACCATGTAGCCGGTCGACCGTATGGGTCGACCGACGTGCACAGAAACGTGCACGCTGGCTACACTTGTAGCCGGTCGACCGTGCCGGTCGACCGACTGAGAGCAGTTGCTCTCGGTTTGTTTGGGTCGACCGGGGCGGTCGACCGTTAGCTGGCAACGATCAAAATTTGACCGTTGCGCGGTCGACCGGCCGGTCGACCGGCAGGGTTATCTTGGCAAAAACTGCTGCCAACGGCTAGTTTCCAGTTTTGCCTATAAATACCCCATTTGCAATAGTTTTTCTCCAAGAATTTTTGGACGAATTTTCTGAGCTTTCTCTGGTGTTTTCACAGCAATTAAAAAGAAGTTTTGGGCTTTAATTGAACAATCTATTTGGTGTTTTTACTAGGGTTTGGAAAATCAAGAAGAGGGTTTTTGGGAAAGAGTTTGATTCATCTTCTCTACTTTGTTTTCCTGTTTTTCCCAAAAGATTTTCTTTGTGATTTGATTTCCATTCCTTTGATTTTCTCCACACTTGAGCAAAAATCTACTATCTCTTCTATAGGATCTTTGTGTGGGAAAAGAGATTGTTTTGTGGTTGTTGTTTGAAACCACTAAGTTGTAAACCCAATTCTTGCTTTGTGCCATTTCCCTCTTTGTGTTGAGGAGGTTGTGCAACTTGGGTTGTGAGGTGTTTTGTGTAAGCTTGGTGCTAATCCCTCAAGTTGTGAGGTGATTGTTTGTTGGATTGGAGAAGTGCCTCAAGGAGGAGGTTGTGTTTGTAAGGAGGGGAGTTGGGAACTCCTTGTAATTGTGATTGCCCCAAATCCTCGGTGGAGGTTCCCTTTGTGGGAGTCCTTTGTGGACAAGCTAGTGGATTGGAAATCCTTCGTGTGTCGAAGGCGGGGATGTAGAGCTGGGTGCTCGAACCTCGGAACATATCTATTTGTTTGCGCTTGATCCATTGACTCTTGCTCTCTCTCTTTACTTTGTGCAAATTGTTATATCTTGTACTTGCTTGTGTGTGCATCATTTGTTGATCACACTTGAGTGTAATTTGTATTAAGTTTTTAAATTCCGCATTTAGTTCACTAGATTAACATTGTCACCTATTCACCCCCCCTCTAGGTGACTTTTCAATTGGTATCAGAGCTAGCGCTCCTGATATTTAGGTTTAACCACCTAGGAGTGAGATCTTGGTTTGCTAATCTTCATTTGCATTATCATTTGCACACATATTGTTGCACTTATGGCTAGCCCTCCTATGTTTGATCATTTTAGACTTGATGCTTGGAAGGCTAATATGACTAAACATTTAAAAGACCTAGGACATCTAGTTTATCAAGCCATTACCATAGAATCCCTCCCAAATAGTAGTAAGCATAAGAAGGCCAATGCATTAGCACTTAGGGCACTTAGAGCATCTCTAAATGAACATTTATTACATGTTTTTGATCGTTATGATTCGGCTTTTGCAGTTTGGAGCATCTTGACTTCTCCCGAGCTTCCAAAGATTATCAACAAGATGAGGAGATCCAAGAGAGAAAAGTCCGAAGAGCAATGCCTCATGGTCCAAGGGAAGAACTCCCTTGAGGTACAATCGGATTCTCAAATAGATGATAGCTCTAGTTCCTATTGTCATGGATGTTTTGAAGTTCAAACTTTAAATATGGAACTTGTTCAAAAGCTTGAGAATTTGTTAGAAAAACATGATTTGTTGAAAGATGATAATCTTGTTTTGAAAAATGAATTAAAGGATTTATGCTCTAATTTGAATTGATGTTGCAAGAGAAGGAAGAGATTGCAAGTGAATGTGACTCACTTAAATCTCAACTCGAACTTGCTTTAAAGGAAAATGAATTTTTGAAAAACAAAAATGATTGTGATGATGTTGTAAAGCACAATGAGATTTTATCTTCAAAATTAGATCTTATTTTTAAAGAAAATGTTACCTTGAAAAATGAAATTGATTTCATAACAAAAGAATTGGATTTGGTTTTGAATAAAAATAAATCTTTGCAAAATGATATTGTTATTCATGTTTGCCATGCAAGTGTAGCTTCTACTTCTTGCACACCTATAGCATGCTCCACTTTATCTTCTAGCATTGAAAATGATATAAATAATTTGAAGAAAAGTGTTGATTGTTTGGGCTCCACTTTGAGCCAATGTGCTTTAAATCACACTCGTTTGGTATCCTTGGTTCGCAAGAAACAAGCTCCAACTATGCATGCACACCCATCACGGCATACACATGCTCATCACGGACACAATCATAACATGTATGCTCATGTGTACACTTGTACACATTGTGGTCGAAAAGGCCACCTTGCTAGATTTTGCTATGATAGATTACATATTGAAAATTTAGCAACTAATCTTGTTTGGGTTAGGAGAGATACTAACCCCCGTGGACCCACAAGAAAATGGGTACCAAGATCCACCTCTTTGATGTTTGATGTAGGTGGAGGCTCTCGCATAACGTGAGAGTGTTGGTGCCTTGAGGTGGATGCATTCTAAGCTAAAAGGAGAACCATTTGGATGCTTCACTCTCAAGGAGATTTGGTGGGAGGACCACCGTGGTTTGGAGAACTAGAGATGCACCTTCATCGGTTTTGGTATCATTCTCTAACTCCCATTTTTATTTGCATGCTTTTACATGTTCATCTATTCATAGCATGTTTTGTTTCATTGTTCATTATAATTATGCTATGTTAGTTAGATTAGTGTTATACATGTTTAGTTACTTGAGCACCCATGTTTCATATGGATCTATATTTAGTGTTCTCACCTTGTTTAGAACTAACATGTATGCCCTAGATCTAATGCACATACATTTGCATTATGACCATTTGGATGTTTATGATTATATGATGATTTGTTTTGATGACTCATGTTTTAGTATGATATATGCCATGTTTGTTAGACCCTTGACATGCATGTTTAGCTTATGAGATCACCCATGTTTAGTATGGACCCATATTTTGTGTTCTCTTTATGTTTAGCTATCATGTTGATCATAGTTCTAATGCACATGTCTTTGTCATGCTAATCATATGGTTGACTATGATTTTTGTTTTAATAATTCATGTTTTTGATTATCATGATCATGTTGATTGTTGACCCGTTTTATGCTTCATGTTTTGACTACTTGCTTGAATGATAGTTTTCATTAAGACTAGGATTTATACTTGTACAACTAGTGAGCTACAAATAGACCTTTATATATGTTTGTGCTTAAACGCTCATTTGTATTCACTTGATGTACTAGTATAGTCTAGTTTTGATGATTCTTGCATTTGACTTGTATTCATCATTTTACATATTTTGTTTTAACTTCATGTATATGTCTAACTTGTCCAAACTATTGAGTATACATGTACATCCTTGAGCCACGTGCCTTCATGCACATACTTTTGTAGACTCATTGTGTTTAGGATATGTATGTATACTTTAGTTTGTACATGACATACATATGCCTTGAAGTTTAAATCATGTTTTGATGATTTTCATGTTTTAGGTGATTTCACATTTATGATGAATATCATGTTTTTAAGATGATTTCAATAGGTGATTTCACATCTTAGATAAGTTTCATGTTTTTACTATTGAGCTTGATTGTCCATTTTCATGTTGATATGTTTCTCACAACACTTGTACACTCACCTTATTTAATGTTTTCTCATGACTTAGTTTTCATAAGTACAAATTGTGCTATATGGATTTTGAGTGTTTTAGTGCCATGTGGTTTACATGCGTCTTCATGAAAAATATTTTTATTATTCCTTATTTGAAGGATCTCGTACTAGTTGATTCATATAACTAGTTGTGATATTCTTCCTTGGTAGTTGTTTTCAAACATACTATATTTACAAATCTATTTTTGAAAACCCCTACCATCCAAGGGTGGTTGGATGGGAGATCATGCTCATGTATGCTTTATAGTGAAAATCATAGTAAACTTGAACATGAAATGGGTGGTAGGAATATGAGATATACACTTGATTTTATTGTTGTTTCAATTGGTATCATTGAATTCTTTCAATTGGTATCAATCTTGACATTTCTTATATACTCATATATTTGTGTGTATGTATGATTTCATTTCAAAGTATATCAATTCCTATTGGTATCTACTTATCATACATATATATGTTTTAGTTGTGCTTACTATATCCCTATATCTTTAAGCACAAATCTTGTTTATGATGATAAGCTTGAGCTTCAACCTTGTTTCAATTGATTTAGTTTTCAATTGGTATCCTTATTCGAGCCTTATCATAGTTTTTATTGGTATTTCATAAAGGGGGAGAAAATCTCGTAATTTCATCTTTTAAATTGGTATTTAGTTTTCCACTCCCTTACTTTATGATAGAGAATAATAATTTCAATTGGCAATAGTTTCAATTGTTATCAAAATTATATGTGTTTATATGTTCAATACTTTGGTATTAAAGATCTATGTTTATTTTCTATTGATATCAACATTTATGTTTAGAAATTCAAAATCTGTTATGTTTAATTTCTATTGATATCAAGATGCTAATTGTTTACTTATCAATTGGTATCAAGATTTTTGTTTTTCAAATTGGTATAGTTTCACTTTTTAATTGATATCATATTTGAGTTTAGTCAAAAAGGGGGAGAGCATCCCTTGATTGATTCCTTGTTTTTAATATAAAAAGAATTTCTATTAATTGGTATATGTTTTTTTTTAACCCCTTTGTTGATGATTGACAAAAAGGGGGAGAAGAATTTGAGTTTATATGCATGTTTTATGTGTTTTTATATTAAGTTTATATTGGTATTCAAAAGAAAAGCATTATTTAAAGAACATGTTTAGTTTTGGTATCAAGATCTTGTAAAAGATTAGTTTTGGTATCAAGAGCTTGTAAAAGAGATCATGAGTAGTTTTGTTTTGCATATATTGTGTTTAATTGGTATTTAGAGCATGTTATGTTTAGTTTAATTGGTATCAAGAGCATGTTTACTTTTTTAAAGATTTTCATTGATATCAAGAGCATGTTTATTTGTTTTTGCTAATTGGTATCTAGAACATGTTTATGGCTTATAATTTCATTGATATCTAAAGCCATTTATTAGTTGTTTATCTTATGCATGAGTTAAGGGGGAGCTTCTTTGAAGCTTAACTTTAATTCATGCATATATAACTTCATGAGTTTTGTCATCATCAAAAAGGGGGAGATTGTTGGCCCAAAGGCCTTCCACTCTAGTTTTGATGATGATTAACTCATGTAGTTATGTGTACTAATAATCTTGTGATTTTAATTTCAGATCTTTAATCAAGTTATTAGTAGGTGATTAGCTTCTACAAGATGATTTGGAAGCTACCCACATGTTGATTCAAGAGCCCAAGCGTCAAAGATCATATATAGCACTTGCTCGGTGGATCAAAGAGTTTTGGATCGAGTCGGCTTGGAGATTGCGCTCTACAAGAAGACATCGGTACCATATTTTAGTTTTGTGTTTAGATCCAAATTGTAAAGATTAGAATAGTATGATATGCTCAAGTTCACAACACACACGTTTCATATATTGGTTTTCGGTTTTTCGGTTTTTGGTTTAACCGATCTTGGTTTGCATGAATAGATATTATATCAAAACAAGTTTACATGGTTTAATGTATATTAGATTTGTTCTATATACATGCATGCTTCAACTCTTAGACAAACTTACTTTGATATACCTATTTCATGAGTTTTAGGTTTTGTGTTTTAACAATACTTAATTTTGGAATTAAGGACAAAAACTATGATATATATATGTTTCATGTATATTGGATTTCTATCCATATGCATCATGCTTCAAGTTGTTTAAATATCATGTTTTTGTATTTGGATGAGCTTTAGACAAAATGTATTTTCTATTCAAGATCCAAGTTTTAGAAAATACAGTTTTTGGTTTTTGGCAAAATTTCTATAACACAAAAATAGTCCTTATTGATTGATATTTGAGCTAAACTTTTTACCACATGTTTATATATCAATGCAAAAATGATAAAACTATTTTTGTGGATTTTTAGAGATTTAATGAGAATTTTTAGGATTAAAAATTCCAGGTTTTTGCTGCCAGAACAGTGTCTGCCAGGCTAGGTCGGTCGACCGGAACGGTCGACCGCACCATGTAGCCGGTCGACCGTATGGATCGACCGACGTGCACAGAAACGTGCAAGCTGGCTACACTTGTAGCCGGTCGACCGTGCCGGTCGACCGACTGAGAGCAGTTGCTCTCGGTTTGTTTGGGTCGACAGGGGCGGTCGACCGTTAGCTGGCAACGATCAAAATTTGACCGTTGCGCGGTCGACCGGCCGGTCGACCGGCAGGGTTATCTTGGCAAAAACTGCTGCCAACGGCTAGTTTTCAGTTTTGCCTATAAATACCCCATTTGCAATAGTTTTTCTCCAAGAATTTTTGGACGAATTTTCTGAGCTTTCTCTGGTGTTTTCACAGCAATTAAAAAGAAGTTTTGGCTTTAATTGAACAATCTATTTGGTGTTTTTACTAGGGTTTGAAAAATCAAGAAGAGGGTTTTTGGGAAAGAGTTTGATTCATCTTCTCTACTTTGTTTTCCTGTTTTTCCCAAAAGATTTTCTTTGTGATTTGATTTCCATTCTTTTGATTTTCTCCACACTTGAGCAAAAATCTACTATCTCTTCTATAGGATCTTTGTGTGGGAAAAGAGATTGTTTTGTGGTTGTTGTTTGAAACCACTAAGTTGTAAACCCAATTCTTGCTTTGTGCCATTTCCCTCTTTGTGTTGAGGAGGTTGTGCAACTTGGGTTGTGAGGTGTTTTGTGTAAGCTTGGTGCTAATCCCTCAAGTTGTGAGGTGATTGTTTGTTGGATTGGAGAAGTGCCTCAAGGAGGAGGTTGTGTTTGTAAGGAGGGGAGTTGGGAACTCCTTGTAATTGTGATTGCCCTAAATCCTCGGTGGAGGTTCCCTTTGTGGGAGTCCTTTGTGGACAAGCTAGTGGATTGGAAATCCTTCGTGTGTCGAAGGCGGGGATGTAGAGCTGGGTGCTCGAACCTCGGAACATATCTCTTTGTTTGCGCTTGATCCATTGACTCTTGCTCTCTCTTTACTTTGTGCAAATTGTTATATCTTGTACTTGCTTGTGTGTGCATCATTTGTTGATCACACTTGAGTGTAATTTGTATTAAGTTTTTAAATTCCGCATTTAGTTCACTAGATTAGCATTGTCACCTATTCAACCCCCCTCTAGGTGACTTTTCATAACATACATACAAAAAACATGTATTCTCCCCTTGCAAAAATATATCATAACACATGTATATATGATAAATGTTTTGAAATATTTTCTATCAAACTTTTTATATGGTACCTGAAAGATAAACATTAGATGGTACCAATCATAATAAGATCAAAGTATTAACCTTTAGGAATGCAAACCCAATTTGAATTTGGTTTCCATCTGTTAGTATAATAATTGCAAGAATTGCATATAGAATCTATGTATGATGCAATATAAGTATTTTTATCAAAATTGCTTAAGTTTTTAGGAAACCATATGTACTTGTTCTTAATCCTTTTTGAAATAATATCAGTATTTCTTTTCACAAAAGAATTATATGGATTATGATTCTTTTTACTAATAAGTATAGATTTTTCAAAAAATTCAAGACCATAATGATTATGTGACATCTTTTGATATGATAACAAATCATTTAACTTTTCTTTTCCTTGATTAAATTTAGTCACATTTTTCAAAATCTCTTCATATTTCATTTTGAAACTTGATATTTCTTTATTTAAAACAATAATTCTTTCATTTAAAGACAAAGTTTTCTTTTTAAGCATAATATTTTCTTTTATAAAATTCTCATTATCCTTTTTCAATGATGATATAACTTTTTCAAAATCATCTTTTTGAGAATTTATAGAAGAAATTTGAGAAACATAACATGAATTTTCTTTAATAAGTTTTTCATTTTCCTTTGACAAAACTTTATTCTTTGTCTTTTCATTCTTAGGATCATTGTATATTTTAGTCGACTAGGGGTTGGGTGTTAGTCGACTAAACTATTGATTTTGCCTATACTAGTCGACTTACAAAGAAGGCAAGTCGGCTATAAAATAGCTGATACAAAAGACATATTTCTGGAAACTGAAATTAGTCGACCATCCGAAGATATTAGTCAACTACAACTAATATTAGTCGACTAGGAAAAGTATAAGTCGACTATATTTTGTATGTGGAATAGAAACATAGAGTTTGTATCTTTTCAGGACAAAGGTTAAGTCGACTATAATAAGGAGTTAGTCGACTATAGATGTTATAAGTCGACTAATTAAATGTATAAGTCGACTACAAGGGCTTATGATGTGTATGTGTGTTCAAGGCTTTTAACATTCTAATAAATATTACAATACACATCCATAACCATTATTCTTGAGATGTCTTGAGCATGTAGAAGTATGTAGAACTCTTGTATAAGCTTGTGAGATAGAGCTCTAATGAAACGGCTTCACAAATGTATCATCAAACTCAAGTTCTAATAGGACAGGGGTCGGTCAACCAGCTGGTCGGCCGACAGGCGTATCTGAGCGCGGATATGTTTCTCCTTTAGAATTTGGATTTCGTTTCTGAATTGGAGTCGAATCCAATTGGGGTTTCCTAAATCCCTGGGACTCTCTGGCTATAAATATGGGTTAGAGCTCTCATGAATTATACCTTATCAAGTATCTCTCGAGTATTCTCTTGTAATTGATTGTTGAATCAATAAAAACTCTCTCCCTTGTCCCAAGGACGTATGCAAATTGCCGGTGTAACAGTCCCAGATTTCTTATATCCTCAATTAAGATAACCATTGTGGCGCCCCGCTCCCGCGGATACGGGGACGCCACTGCGACATACATACGCAGGGCGATGGTAGCATTACGTACGCTAAGCATTAATACAACACAGCACATGGATCAGGATGTGAAAATACGTGGTGTTATACATTCCAACACAAAATAGTACAAGTACTCGGGCATCACAGTTTGTGATATAATATTACATAAATATTACATCACCAGGTAGTACAAAAGTTGACTGTATAAGATATAAAACATAAGAACTCACAAGCTGAAAGAGTCTCGCGAGCGGGGACAGACAGGATGGAGCTACGGCTGATCCGCCTGCTCCTCGAAGTAGTCCTGGTCCTCAGCTGAAGGGTCCATCTCAGTCCACGCTGCAAGATTTTGACATGCAAATCTAGGGTTGTTAGGAGGCAACCCAGCGAGTGCAAGAATCCAAATGGTAAGTATAAACAAAAGTGAGTGCATCAGATCAAGTATAATGTACCCAAATCAATAAGCATGAAATAACCATAATAAATAGTAAAATAAGGAAATGACATTAGAATTTATGTGGCATAAAATAAAAGCAAGTGTAGTAGGTCAAATGTCATGTAATCAAATTAGCAAGCATGGAGTAACTACAATAAATAGCAAGTATGAAAATGACAATAAAATTTATGTAGCATGAAGTCAATTATTAAGTTATTATTAAGACTCGTTCAATTTATATATTTCGATATATGGCCCGTACTATATACGTCCGCATACAAGTCAAGCGAGGTTAGTTATTGAAAACTGATGGGGAACAACGAACCATGTTTAGAATGTGTCCCGTGCATGCCCGGAACAACGGTCTAGGAGTATCCAGTACTGAGCCGGAACGTACCGCTAGGTACCGGGACTTACTATATGCCCGAAAGTCTTTGTATACGCCCGTGTTGGCCTTCACTCTAGTTTAGATGATGATCAACTCATGTGGTTATAGTACTAATGATCTTGTGTTTATTTAATCTCAGATTCATGATCAAGT
Source organism: Agave tequilana (assembly GCA_038442645.1). Lineage (NCBI taxonomy): Eukaryota > Viridiplantae > Streptophyta > Magnoliopsida > Asparagales > Asparagaceae > Agave > Agave tequilana. Next base: position 81,281 of record JAVJIF010033578.1, on the reverse strand, counting down.
TCTTAGTAGGTGTGTAGCTTCAATAAAGGATTTAAAGTCAAGTTTTGGAGCTAGCACGGTTTGATTCAAGAGCTTGTGCATCAAGACCACATCAAGTACTCAAGAGGAGTCTAGCTCTATGGATCAAGTTTGGACCAAGTCAAGAAGATTAGAAGACTTCAAGTGAAGACTTCAAGATCAAGGCTTGTGTCTAGGTTTGTTTTTTATAAGATTTGTTTTTAGATAAAATGTAAATGATAAAATAGTTGGTGGATTGCTCAAGTTACCATATACACACACACTCTTGATATTTATATGTGTTTTCACAAAAGAGTTTTTCATTTTGAAAAAATACCGTTTTGGTTTTTGGTATTCAAAGTTTACATGCCTTTAACCAAAACCATATTTAGTGCTTAATGTCAAAAACATAGATATTTCACCATGTATGTGTAGTGGATCATATCCATACACTCTATGCTTTAAAAGTGTTTAAAATATCTTGTTTTTATATTTGGAGAAGTTTTTGGAAAAATCAATTTTGGAAAAATACAGTTTTGGTTTGAGCCGATATTTCCAAGTTACAAAAATAGTCCAAATTATTTGTAACATGCCTTGATTTTGTGCAAGCATGTTTTTTATCAAAATATAATGTTAAAACTATTTTTGTAGATTTTTAGTAATTTTATGAGATTTTAATTGAGCCAAAATGACCAAGCTTTCTTTCCCTAAAATCCCTGACCTTGCTTCTGCCGGTCGACCGACTCGGTCGACCGACGTGCACAGATGTGCATGCCAGTCTGGCTGGAGGGCCGGTCGACCGGGACGGTCGACCGTCCAGAGAACTCTGCTCTCTGGAAAGCCCCGGTCGACTAGGCCGGTCGACCGAACAGAGAGACTGCTCTCTGTATCCAGGCCTCGGTCGACCGGGCCGGTCGGCCGCTGCCCCAACGGCTAGTTTTTCTAACTCTATAAATTGGGGCATTTGGGGGCTATTTTCTATAAGATTTTTTAGTGGGTTTTGAGCTAGTTTTTCCTACTTCATTAAAAGAGTTTTCTCCACTAAATTGAGAGCTAATACTTCTAATCAAAAGATGAGTTTATCAAGAGTGTTTTAAAAGTGATTTTCTTGAGTTTTCCTCCATCATTTCTTTCCTTGTTTTCTCACACAACACTTGAGCCATCCATTGCTATATCTACCTATAGGGATTTGTTGTGAGAGGATTTTAGGTGATCAAGAGTTGTGATCACCAAAGTTCATATTTGTTCTTTGAGGAGGCGGACCAGTGCGTTCGCGGTGTTTCGAGTTCGTGTGTGAACTCTTGTTTGAGGTGCGGCCTCGGCGAGCTAGTGAGCATGCGGTGTGTACGGGACTAGAGAGTCCAAGGAGTTCAAGTGTGAACTCGCCTTATAGGTGTTGCAGCACCGAGTGATCCGATGGGATCGATTTTAGTGGAAATCCTTCATAGTGTTGAAGGCGGGGATGTAGAGCAAGTGTGCTCGAACCTCGAAACAAATATCCCGTGTTTGCGATTGCTCTCTCTCTATCTCTTTGTCTTTATATCTTGCATACGTATCTTGTGCTTATCTTTATTTGCTTGATATACCTTGTGTGCTCATATTGTTATATGCTTGGGGATTGTCTGCTAACACTAGTATTCAACTAAGAGAGCCAACACGGCACCTCAACTCTTATTCAGAGGAATCTTGAGGAGTTAGTGCAGAGTCCTTCACGGGGAATTCGGCTACACTCTTGTGTTAAACTTGGTGTTTAGTTTAAGAAGTTTTAATTTGCATCATATAAGTTTTAATTTCGCATTTAGTGACCATTAGATTAGCCATCACCTATTCACCCTCCCTCTAGGTGATTTATAATTGGTATCAGAGCCAAGTGCTCTTGATTTGGGTCTTACAATCTAGAGTTAAAGATCCTCATTTATAGTTAATCACAATATTTATACACACACCATGGATTTCATGTCACCTCCCACTTTTGACATTCTTAACATCCAAACTTGGAAGGTTAAGATGTCCTTATACCTCAAGGCCCTAGGCATTCATGTTTATTTTGCTACTACTAAATATTCTAATTGTTTAAATGGCAAAAACCTTGAGGCTAATGCAAAAGCCCTACATGCTTTAAAGTCAACCCTAAATGATGATTATTTATCTAGGGTTTCTAACATTGATTCGGCTTTTGTAGCATGGAACATCATCATCTCCCTTAGCGAAAAAGATCTATATTATGCGGGGAGCGACTCGGATGTTGGAAGCGACACTTCTAACGTATGCTACATGGTCCAAGGGGATAACCCCCTTGAGGTAACTACCGAATCCGATGTAGAAGAGGATGTTGAAATGTCATATAATGAACTAGCATCTTTTTGTCAACTTCTTGAAAAATATGAATTGCTTAAAAAAGATAACAAGAAAATGAAAAATAAATTTGATTGTTTGTTAAATGAAAAAGATTCTTTGGAAGAAAATTTTGACAATATTTTAAAAGAAAATGAATCTTTAAAAAATGAAAATGTTTCCTTGATGTCTAAATTAAATGATCTTTGTGAAGGGAACACTATTTTGAAAAATGAAATTATCTTGGTGGAAAAACAAAAGGAGGTTGCTTTAAATGAAAACACTTCCTTAAAAAGAAAAATTATTGAAAAAGAAAAAGAAAAAGTTTCAAAAAAGGATAAGAAAAATGATTCTATATCTCATCATGCTTTACATGCCACCACTAATGAGATTGAAGTTTTAAAAAATAAAATAAATAGTTTAAGCTCTACTTTGAGCTCATGTGCTTTTAACCATTCTAGATTGGAGTCTTTGTTTTCAAAGAAACAAACTCCACATGTTCATGCACATCATCCACATCATGCATATGCACATTTTGCACGTCACAATCACACTCACACTCATATGCATCCTAAGGTGTACAAATGTACACATTGTGGCCGCAAAGGCCATTTAGCAAAATTTTGTTTTGACAAGGAACCCAAACATTTTGCTAATAAAAATGTCCCTTGCAAAGCTAACCCTCAAGGACTCAAAAGAAAATGGGTACCAAAATCCCCACCTTGTGTATTTGATGTAGGTGAGGGCTCTCACACGACGTGAGAGATTTGGTACCTTGGTGGTGGTTGCACATGGACTCGATGGACACATATTTGATGCACCGCTATCAAGGAGGTTTGGTGGGACAACCACCATGTTTTGGAGAATTAGAGCTTAGTTCTTTGGTTTGGTAACTATCTCTAAACTCCTAATTTAGTTTACATGCTTTTCATTAATGAGTTCTTTAGCATGTTCATGTTTTGTGCTTCATGTGGTAAATACTTGTATAAATGTAGTTTTTATCAAAACTTGTGTATATACGTGTACAAGTAGTGAGTAACAAATTGATTCATATATGTTTGCACTTCATTGTTTATTTGTACTCACTATATGCGCATGTATGGCCTAGTTTTGATGATTCTCTCATTTACACTTGTTTTGTCAAGTTTCATGTTTTACTTCATGTATATGTATTTTGTATTCAAATCTAATAAATATACATGTATACCCCTTGAGTCATTTGCCTTCATGCAATTTATATTATGGACTCTTTTTATGTTTGGGATATGTATGCATATTGTTAGTTTTGGATAAACCATACATATACCTAGAAGTAATGTTTCAATGAAAAATGATTTTTCATTTTGTTTTGTTTGATAAAATGATATTTGCTTTGAGCCTTATTTACTATTTTCATGAAAATGCTATTTACATGATTATTGAACACTCACACTTTATTTGTTTTGTCATGACCTTATTTCATGAACATATTTTTGAGCTTTATCGATTTTGAGTGTCAACTTTTGTGTATTTGGTATGATTCATGAAAAACATATGATTTGATTTCATGTTTTTTAAGGATCTTTAACTAGTTTTTCAAAAATTATTTTAACTAGTTATTATTCTTCATTTGGTAGTTTATGAGTTATACACTAATTTCACTTCATAATCTCAATTGGTATCATAATTTCATTTGGTATCACAATTGATATATTTTTGTATATACTCATATTTTGTTTCCTATATATGTATGTTTCATTTCAACTTATATCAATTTCTATTGATATTATCATTTCTCATACATATATATGATTTTCGTGTGCTTGCTTTACAATTGTTTTACATTTTTAAAGCACAAAGTTTATGCTAAGCTTAATTTAAAACTTTATTTTCAATTGGTATCTCAATTGACATTTTAAAGCTTATGCATTATTTTTAAATTGGTATCAGTATGTTTCAAATTTATTATAAATTTCAATTGGTATCAAGATGTTTTACTTATTTAAGAAAATTCAAAAATTGTAATGTTTAGTTACAATTGGTATCTTAAAATTTAACTATAATTGGTATCTTAAAAAAAAAATTTAATAAGAAAATTAAAAATGTTTTGATTTATATTGCTTATATGCAATGGGAGCTTAACATCTCTTCTACATATAGATTCATGTTGAGTGTATCTTATATTAAGGAGCTTAACAACTCTTCTTTATGTGGTACACGTGTGTAGGGGGAGCTTCACATCTTCTCTTATGCATTGCATATTATGTGTTATGTGAGTTAGGGCTTGTCATCCTTTCTTCATGTAATGCATATATGTAGGGAAGTTAACTTAGCGTCTTCCTCTTCATGAATGTATATCGCATATATCTTTTTTTATTGATTTGAGTTTACCCCTTTATTGATTCTTTATTTCGGACAAAAAGGGAGAGAAGAATTTGTTTTGGTTTTGTTTTACTTTAACCCCTTTGTTGATGATTGACAAAAAAGGGGAGAAGTATTTTAGTATATATGCATGTTTTTCTTACTTTATTCATAAAGGGGGAGAAGGATTTATGTTTATGTATATATGTTTTTGTGATGCAAATAGGAGAAAAAGAATTTGTGACTTTTATGCTTGATTGGCATGTTTTATCTCCGTATATTTGCATACATGTTTATGTGCTTCATTGCCATATTTATTGTTTATTGAGATGCATGAGTTAAGGGGGAGCTTCCTTGAAGCTTTACTTTAATCCATGCATATATAACTCCATGAGTTTTGTCATCATCAAAAAGAGGGAGATTGTTGGTCTAAAGGCCCATCACTCTAGTTTTGATGATGATCAACTCATGTAGTTATAATACTAATGATCTTGTGTTTATTTAGTCTCAGATTCATGATCAAGATCTTAGTAGGTGTGTAGCTTCAACAAAGGATTTAAAGTCAAGTTTTGGAGCTAGCACGGTTTGATTCAAGAGCTTGTGCATCAAGACCACATCAAGTACTAAAGAGGAGTCTAGCTCTATGGATCAAGTTTGGACCAAGTCAAGAAGATTAGAAGACTTCAAGTGAAGACTTCAAGATCAAGGCTTGTGTCTAGGTTTGTTTTTTATAAGATTTGTTTTTAGATAAAATGTAAATGATAGAATAGTTGGTGGATTGCTCAAGTTACCATATACACACACACTCTTGATATTTATATGTGTTTTCACAAAAGAGTTTTTCATTTTGGAAAAATACCGTTTTGATTTTTGGTATTCAAAGTTTACATGTCTTTAACCAAAACCATATTTAGTGCTTAATGTCAAAAATATAGATATTTCACCATGTATGTGTAGTGGATCATATCCATACACTCTATGCCTTAAAAGTGTTTCAAATATCTTCTTTTTGTATTTGGAGAAGTTTTTGGAAAAATCAATTTTGGAAAAATACAGTTTTTGGTTTGAGCCGATATTTCCAAGTTACAAAAATAGTCCAAATTATTTGTAACATGCCTTGATTTTATGCAAGCATGTTTGTTTATCAAAATATAATGTTAAAACTATTTTTGTAGATTTTTAGTAATTTTATGGGATTTTTAATTGAGCCAAAATGACTAAGTTTTCTTTCCCTAAAATCCCTGACCTGGCTTCAGCCAGTCGACCGACTCGGTCGACCGACGTGCACAGACGTGCACGCCAGTCTGGCTGGAGGGCCAGTCGACCGGGATGGTCGACCGGACAGAGTGACTGCTCTCGGTATCCAGGCCTCGGTCGACCGGGCCGGTCGACCGCTGCCCCAACGGTCAGAAATCTGACCGTTGGCGGTCGACCGTCAGGCCATCTGGCTCCCAACGGCTAATTTTTCTAGCTCTATAAATTGGGGCATTTGGGGGCTGTTTTCTATAAGATTTTTAGTGGGTTTTGAGCTAGTTTTTCCTACTTCATTAAAAGAGTTTTCTCCACTAAATTGAGAGATAATACTTCCAATCAAAAGGGGAGTTTATCAAGAGTGTTTTAAAAGTGATTTCCTTGAGTTTTCCTCCATCATTTCTTTCCTTGTTTTCTCACACAACACTTGAGCCATCCATTGCTATATCTACCTATAGGGATTTGTTGTGAGAGGATTTTAGGTGATCAAGAGTTGTGATCACCAAAGTTCATATTTGTTCTTTGAGGAGGCGGACCAGTGCGTTCGCGGTGTTTCGAGTTCGTGTGTGAACTCTTGTTTGAGGTGCGGCCTCGGCGAGCTAGTGAGCATGCTGTGTGTACGGGACTAGAGAGTCCAAGGAGTTCAAGTGTGAACTCGCCTTATAGGTGTTGCAACACCGAGTGATCCGATGGGATCGATTTTAGTGGAAATCCTTCATAGTGTTGAAGGCGGGGATGTAGAGCAAGTGTGCTCGAACCTCGAAACAAATATCCCATGTTTACGATTGCTCTCTCTATCTCTTTGTCTTTATATCTTGCATACGTATCTTGTGCTTATCTTTATATGCTTGATATACCTTGTGTGCTCATATTGTTATATGCTTGGGGATTGTCTGCTAACACTAGTATTCAACCAAGAGAGCCAACGCGGCACCTCAACTCTTATTCAGAGGAATCTTGAGGAGTTAGTGCAGAGTCCTTCACGGGGAATTCGGCTACACTCTTGTGTTAAACTTGGTGTTTAGTTTAAGAAGTTTTAATTTACATCATATAAGTTTTAATTCCGCATTTAGTGACCATTAGATTAGCCATCACCTATTCACCCCCCTTTAGGTGATTTACAGCCCGAACATGAATAGAGTGTCACCGTTCCCCACAGGGATATACCCAGAGGATTATAGCATACCCGGCAGGCAGGCAGGGCGTAGGGGTACCAGTACACCCCTTGAAAGTACCTGGTAGCCTCTAGGTCGAATCCCGGAATTAGTTGTACAACATACGTATGGCCACCATAAACGCAGAAGCTATATCGATACCCATCAATTTCCCCCGTCCCGTTGTAAGTTGTTTAAATATAACAGAGTGTCAAATAATAAAGTCAACAGGGTATTCACAAAAGTCCAATATCCATGGTTATCCTATTACGGGGGTCAACAGGAGTATAATATCAGGAGTAATGTCAGGAGCCTCCTTATTTCAAGGGTTCAAGTATACAGGAGTTCAGGAGTACCAAATGTCTGGTAATAATATAATAATCATGCCAAGTCCCCATAAAAGTGATAGTCATGAATATGCCATATAATACAGGTATCAGGGGTGATAGTGTCCGGTCAAGGGTCACAATGTCAAGTCAATATACTTGTACCACATGAAAGCATGACATATACCGGGTGTCAGGATCAGGTGTCAAGTATAACATATCAAGTGCCGGTGTAAATACCGAGTGCCGGTGTAAATACCGAGTGCCGGTATCATAAATCATATATCAAGTATAACATGTCAAGTGTCAGTGTCAGATGTCACGTGTTAAGTATAACATGTCAAGTGTCGAGTAAACACCGAGTGCAATATCATATATTATCTCGTATACCAAGGAGTCAGGTATTAAAAATTACAGTAGCAAGTGTTAGGCATGTTACGGTAGTAATACGATGTTCACATATCAATATCATGCAATAAATTAAGGGTAGTTATTTTTAAGTTTAATATAAAGCACTCGCCTGAAACCGGAATGAAATACCAAGTTAAAATCCGAGAAGTCCGTGAACCCGTGCAGCAAGCCACTAGCCCATATGTATATATTAAAATATATAAAAATAAATATGTATATATAAATATTAGAGAGGGAATTAGAGAGGAGAGAGAAAGGAGAGAGAGTTTTAGGAAGGAGAGAGAGAATATAGGGTATTTTTAGAAGAGGAAATAGGAATTAAAAGGAAAGGATATGATTGTAATTATGAGGAAGTAATTTGGGGGTGAGGTAGAGGGTATTTTAGGGATTGTAGGAAAGTGGGCATTTTAGGAAAAGAAAGGGAAAAGAAAAGAAAGAAAGAAGTAAAGAAATAAGAAGAGAAATAAAGAAAGAAGAAGAAAGAAAGAAAATGGATGGAGAGGGGTGTTCGGTGGCCGACGGCCGGCCACCGCCGGCAGCCCTGGGGCGGCGCCGCCGCCGCCGGAGGTAGGGGATGGCGCAGCTGCCCTAGGGAGGGGAGGTTGGTGGTGGAGTTAGAGGAGGAGGTGGTGATGATGGGATAGTGGGAGTGGTGGATTTGATGGAGATGGTGGTGAATTTTGGAGGAGGAAGGGAAGTAATGGTGATGGGTTCGGTTGAAATTGGAAGTGGTGGGTGGTTGGTGGAGGTTGAAGGAGGTGGAGGAGTGGAGAGGGCGTGCGGGGGAGGGGATGGCCGGCGGCTATGGGGTGGCGGCCGCGGCGGTGGTGATGGTGGAGGCGGCGGTGGTGAAGAGGGTAGTTTGGTTTTGGTTGAAGTTGGTTGGAGTTAAAATGAAATTGGAAATGAAAAGAGAAGGAAGGAGGAAGGAGATTAAATGGAAGAGGAGGAGAAGGGATATGAAGAATGGGGATGGGGGAGAGGGGCTGCAGCAGCAGCCCATCATGACCTAGCTGCTGCTTCAGGCGGCGATGGAAGGGAAGAAGCAGGGTATGGGGGGTGGAGTGAAGGAGAAGAAAAGAAAAAGAAGAAAAAGAAAGAAAATTAAAGAAAAAGAAAAATAAGGAAAAAGAAAAGAAAATAGTATAAAAAATTTATAATTAAACAATTTATTTATTATAATATCTGGTAGTAAAAAGTAAGGGAGTAGAGAAGGAAAAAGCAAGAAAAGATAAGATCGGTGATTGATATTATTATTTTAATAGGGCGAAAATTAGACTATTTCAGAAACATTCCAAAAAATTTTAAAAAATAGAAAATATTATTTTAAGATACCTGATTTAATTAGATTTGAGAAATTCAATCTAGTTTTCAAATTAAAAATCCTGGAATCTACCGGCCGACATTAGAATCGGTAAAATTTTGATAAATTTAGAAAAATTTCAAAAAATATATTTAGATAGAAAATAAAATTTTAAGAAGTAACGTGAAAGCCGTTTTTAAAATTTAATCCCATTTGACAACTAAAAATTTGGGAATCAGTCAGCGATGTCGACCGATATTGGTTTTGGAGATTTTGCAGAAAAATTCTGAAAAATTTCAGAAAATCATGAAAAATCTAATATATTAGAAAACAGTGTCTGAAACTAAAATCAGTCAAATCAGACTACCAGAAAGGTCAAATCGGGCTGCAGGCTGGTATTGAGTTCCCGGTCCGGGTTTGGGCTTATTCTAGATCTGAGAATCCAGATCTGATACACAATAACATAAGCAATCACAACCCATAAACACATACTGGAAGAAAATTGAAACAGTACGGTCGAAAATTTTGGGACACGTATCTGGGTACGTATCCCGGGAACGGGGTGTTACAACCATTCTTATAAACCGGTAGATTATCATAATCATCTCCAGATCTCAAAAAAAAAATTCGGCAGCACTTTCTTTGCAAATACTGATATGTCCAAACATATATTTTAACTTACAATAATTTCGACAAACATCAGCCTATTTACTTTCAATCCAAATATATATATTAAAGTCAATACTCACCCATGCAATCATAACAATGTTTCGGCTCACAATGGCCTACTTATTCTCCAAATAACAATTTCGCCTTGACATCGCCTACTTAAATGAAAACAAAAGAAACATATACTCGAGAGTACTCCTCTCGACATCCACAATATAAACAGATCTAACTATAACTCTAACTCGTCACCATAATCACGTCTAATTTACTTCATACATATCCATCTCACAAAACTAACATAAACTACAAGTATACATAGAGTAGGATTTCAATAGGAACTAAATTACATCTCCAATACAGTCATTAATAGCAGAATTCTTAGCAAAACGCCTAAATCTGAAGCTAGTCTTCTGCCATACTATGACCTGAAACATGAAACAGGGAGGGAGTAAGCTCGACAGCTCAGTGAGAGGGAACCAAAGTGTATCAAGGAAGGAAAATACAAATAAGGAGCATGTTTTTCTTCAACAATTTTAGCAAGTATAAATGAACAAATGAAATAAGAAAAGAGCAATATCCTATAATGAATAATTAACACAAAGATCCATATAGTCTATGTGACGGTCTGACTTCTCTAGAACCGATTCTCTTTAACTTTTTTTAGTTTTTCTGTTGCAGATTACATGGTCTGAGAATTCAATAAGATACTCGCTCAGTTATTTATAACTTATGTATGATTCTATTTTAAGTACTTTCAGCACGTATCACCACATATCTCATATCTCATACACGAAGTACAATCAACATATTCAAAGTTTCATGGGGATAAGTATATGTCTCGGTGATACAACATCACAAAATCACCCCATATCATCTAAGTATAGTTTATACATATGGATAATACAACCTCATATAATCATGCTACACTTCACAATATTTGAATATCATACTTAGTGATGTACACATCGCATATTATTCATATGCTTGCACAATCACAAATGAAGCGTGAGATTCTCCGTCTTCCCCCTCCTATCGGCTTCTGCCCAGCCCCTTCCTCTAATATATGTGTGTGTATGTGTGTAACCATAACACCATCTTCCCCCTCCTACCGGCTCCTGCCCGGCCCCCTCCTCTAATATATATATATATATATATATATATATATATATATATATATATATATATATATATATATATATATATATATATATATAAGTAATAATAACACCGTCTTCCCCTTTTACCTGCTCCCGCCCGGCCCCTTCCTTCAATATATAAATGAATGCAATAGATGGACATGTGTATGCCCACATACAACCATCATGCATAGTACAAAACATCAATCAATGTTTTAATTTTTGCCTCCACGCTTAACGATTTCACTTTCAAAAATTTCATATGGTTCGGTATATTATGCATAATGCACATATCAGTTGACACTATAGTGATCTACTCACCTTAATTATACTAGTCAGGTTCTTATTCGCGTTATCAATGTTCAATCTTCTATTATGATTATGAACAACTACTTCTTAAGTGCGTGAATACACACACACACATATACCAATAATCATTAAAAAAAAGCGAAGATCAACTTACCGAATAATTACTTACATTTTCAGTACACATTCTTAGGCCACACGATGATGTCTTGTAGTTATATATACTTCCCCTTTTTCTATGCTCGATATTTGATGTCCGAAATCGACTAACTATCCATTCATGTTAGAAATCTTAACATACTTGTTAATTGTAGGTTTTCTAGTAAGTCGACTCTTAAGCAACATCAACCATTAAATTTTTGTATGTAATTTATCATATATTGATTACTACGGGTGTCATTCAATTATATCAATGTTCATGTCTAACTCTACTTCTATTCATACTCCATTAGGCTATGAGTTTCAGCTCTCTCACCTAATCCTTAATGTCACTAGACTTGAAGTCTAGAACACATACTAACACTAGACACTATCACTAAAACAAAAAAAACTGAAAGGAAAATGTAACGCCCCGATCCCGGCGATACGGGGACGTCACTGCAACGTATATACGTAGGTCAGAATTACCCTCCCGTATATACGCTAAGCATCAGTACAGACAAGAATCAGAGTACGGAAGCAAATGGTGCATTATACATTCCAACACATATATATATACAATTACAGAATTATCACCAGAGTGATTACAATATTGCATGAATATCATATCACTAATGCGCAAATGCGAGAGTACAAAAGGTATACATATATGAACAGTATAAAGGGAGCTCACATACAGGTATACAAGGAAATGTACAAGTGAAAAGCATAAAAGAGCACTCACGAGTTTGCTAAGGGAAAACTCGAGAGGCATACAGGGGGCCTGGAAGGATATGGCCCTGAAGGTCGGCTGGGGATCCACGCTACCGCTGCGCTACTCTGAGCAGCCACAGGGAGAAGCCACGCTCCAAGCTCCATGACCTGGACATGAGAATCCAGGGGAGTCAGTGAAACTCCCCAGGCGAGTATGATACAAAGCCAGGTGGCGAGCCAGGAGGAACCCAAGTGTCAAACTCAGAAGACAGGAGGGTTAGAACACAAATGAAATACATATATGGACGGTCATAATACAATCATCAGAAAACCAGAAATCCAAGGTAAAACTGATTTCATGCAAGGTGATTGTATACGCTTAGGTTACGGTCCCATGAGACTAATACATCGAAGGAATAATCCAAACAAGGAAACCCTCATCTATATACCTTTATCTCATGCCACAGAATATCCAAGCGTATAGAATCAGAGTTGCAAATCATATGAAAGTCAAACAGGAACACATCTCGGAAATCATGACATGCATAGCAAGTGCAACAGGAATCATAACAGGTACTTTAACAGGAATCATGACAGGTGACTATTATTATTATTATTATTACTTGTCTTACTCATATATCTCGGTATGTGACCTGGTGTACGGCCAACCCACATACATCCATATATAAGCTAGCCAAGGTTGTTAACGGAAGCCGATGGAGAACTGATAGCCTTTCTTATAGTAGTTCCATACCCCTGGAACCGGTAGGTATAATCAGTAATATCATAACACTTTCGCCATTGTATATATATATATGTATATATATATATACTTTAATTCCGTCACTATAAGCAAGGTATCATTCCGGCATCCATCACTTCCTCCCATACCCATACAAGTGGTCCATTTTATCGCTTATTAACATAATTATCAGAGTTCGGGAATGAGTCATATCATAACAGTAATACATAACAGTGGTCAGTACATAACGGTAATCAGGTACTACATTCCCTTTATCATGATAATCATGAGAATCGGTGTATCATGCTTGGTATCAAGAGATAGCATGATAAGTGGTGATGTATATCAAGTAACATGCATAACAATGGATTGATAATAAGTCTGGGTCAGTCATGACATAACAAGATGGTCTTGCCAGATAGTGGCATGTCGGGTAGTCAGGTGATAACATACTGGGAGTCAGGTGATACCACGCCAGATGTAAGGTGACATACATGTGTTAAAAGGAAACATGCAACTAACAAGTCTGAAGCAATGACAAGTCTGAAATAATAGCATGGCAATCATAGGAGAAACTCAGAAGTCAACGACCACGAAGGGTCGGCCACGCATAGTAAGAGAGCAGTAAAAGATATATGACATAAAGTATATGAAAACATGAAGCGAATTAATGAAATAAGAAGCAAGAAGGTAGCGAGTAAGAATACTCGCCCAAATCACCAAAACGCCGAAATATCCGGAATCCACTGAAGTTCGGAATGCGCCGCAACCTGTGATATAAATATGTAGAGTGAAGATGAGAGAGAGAAAGAATGGAAGATGATGTGTGTCTAGAGACAAGTCAAGTAATACCTATAGGTGATGTAAGTCTAGAGGGTAAGGTTCATGTTCAAGAAAGGAATCAACTAAGATGGCTAGGCAAAGTTAGTCGACTAGGATGGAAGAGTAGTCGACTAATAGTGGAGTTAGTCGACTAACAGTCTGGTATAGTCGACTAGAACTGGTTTCCAGAGAGTTGGGTTTGGTTTCAGGGAATAGTTAGTCGACTAGGTTAGGAGGGGTAGTCGACTAATAATGATCTTAAGTCGACTAACAGATACTTAAGTCGACTAAGTCTGTGATACAGAAAGTTGGGGTTTCTGTCTCAGGATAAATTAGTCGACTAGGGAAGAATGGGTAGTCGACTAATAGTCTATAGTCGACTAATAATATAGTCAAGTCGACTAGGGCCGAGAGTTAAGGTTTCTGGTTTCAAGCAAGGTTAGTCGACTAGGGTAGAATAGTAGTCGACTAATAGTGGAGCTAGTCGACTAGGAAAATGGGTAAGTCGACTAATACTGTGTTTCCAGAAAAGGTTAAGTTTCAGCTAAGGGTTTCTAGTCGACTAGGTTCTAGGTCAAGTCGACTAATCGTCTGGAAACAGCAAACAGAACAGATTTCTAGGGTTGGGTTTGATGACTAAATAATCAAGGATTTAAAGACATAATTGAACATGATATGTGAACTTAAGCATGCTAAGAAATAACCAAGTCTTGGTGATGAAAATTACCTACCAAAAGAGATGGTTGATGATGGAAGTTGACGATGAAGAAAAGGTGGAGTCTTTGATGGAGTTGATGACCTTGGTGGTTGTTTCCATGGTGATGAAGGAAGAAGAAGATGAAGCTAGGTTGGAGAGGTGGTGGTGGTTGCCTTGGTGGAGATGAAGGAGATGGAGGTGGTGAAAGCTAGGGTTTGGCTTTTGGTGAAGAGAAATGAAAAGAAAGGGATTGAAATGAAAAGGAAATGTATATATAGGATTTGGATTTTGTAAAGGGAGTTGCAATTAAATGAAAGGGGAGGGCTTAATTGCAAAGTGGGGGTGAGGTGAGTGTCCTTCTCTTGGCCACTTGGCCGGCCATGGGGGAGAGAGAGAATGAGTGGGATTTAAAAAAGGGATTAGGTGAAAGTGAGTGGGATTATGTGGAAAATTGGAATTATTGGAAAATTGGAAAAGGCTTTGGTTAGTGGAGGAAGGAAAGAAAATAAAGGAAAAGGAAAAATGGAAAAGAAATTATAATGAGAAGATATTTTCTTGGGAAAGAAGATGAAAATAATGGAAGTGGCGGATTCCCGGGACTCAGTTGCGGATGCGGAAACCTTTCGGGAAAAATACCGGAATCGTCCGAAATTCAAGTATCTCGGAACGACCCGAAATAATTACCAAAAATCAATAATAATATATAAAGACCAATAGTGAAATCCGTTTGAAGAAATACTTTATAGTTTTGAAACTAAAAATCCCGGAACCAGTTATCTACCGACTCCGATGGAATTTTCATAAAATCATAAAATCCTCAGAAAAAGCATGTAGGTAAGAAATGTGATTCTAAGAAATAAAGTCTAAAGAATCATCATGAAATTCTAAACTGTTTGAGAATTAAAAATCTAGGAATCGGTCAGCGGCACTGGCCGATACCGGTTTTGAAGACTTTCGTTTTGATTCCAGAAAAATCTAGAAAATCATAGAAAATATATAATATTGGAAAATGATATTTAAAACTAAAATCGGTCAATTCTAATTATCAGAATATCTAAATCGAGTAATACTCTAGGATCGGGCCTTCGGTTCAGACTAGGGCTGACTCCGAATCCACGAATCCAAATCCAAGACAAAACAGTCATAAAAGAAATTCATAATACAGAATAAATACAGGAAACAAATCGAAAAAATACGACCGAAAATCTGAATACGCAACTAAGTACGTATTCCGGGAACGGGGTATTACAATCCACCCACCTTACAAAAAATTGCGTCCTCGCAATTTCGTTAAGGGGTAAATTGAACACAAAGGGGACAAGGGTGGAATCTATACCAATTAAGATATGAAGCACTATAGGTAGGGCTCTCAAGTCAACTGAATAATAATTATACTCCGCATTTCCGGCTGATGATGTCGTGGCTGTGTAATAAATCTTTAGAATAATGCTGAATAATACTGATGATGTCGTGGCTGTGAAATAAATGAATACTGATGATGTCGTGGCTGTGTAATAAAGAAAACCCCGAAAATCCTGAGCATAATAAAGAAGACCGATAATTAAGAATCCCGAAAGCTGTCTTCTGAAAGATAGCCAGATCAAGATCGATCTGGAGAATACCAAGCTTCATAGAATTGGCCGAAGAGATCACATAATAGCTTCATTCTGAACCAGCCACTACCTCTCTAGTCTAGTCATACCTTAAAATAGTATAAGGCTTCATAAAACCAAAACAGGGAAAGGATAGGAAGGATTTAGGAATCAAAGGAAAGATAGTCAAGGAGGGATTTGAAATCAAAGGAAAGATAGTCAAGAAATAGATAACTCTGCACTTGCAGTTGGAATGTATAACCAAGACTCATGTATTCCAGTTGCAAATCTCTTTACCATTGATTTGCCTTCTGGACGTACTGAGGAGGTTAGAGCCTAAGCTCTGATACCAACCTGTAACGCCCCGATCCCGGCGATACGGGGACGTCACTGCAACGTATATACGTAGGTCAGAATTACCCTCCCGTATATACGCTAAGCATCAGTACAGACAAGAATCAGAGTACGGAAGCAAATGGTGCATTATACATTCCAACACATATATATATACAATTACAGAATTATCACCAGAGTGATTACAATATTGCATGAATATCATATCACTAATGCGCAAATGCGAGAGTACAAAAGGTATACATATATGAACAGTATAAAGGGAGCTCACATACAGGTATACAAGGAAATGTACAAGTGAAAAGCATAAAAGAGCACTCACGAGTTTGCTAAGGGAAAACTCGAGAGGCATACAGGGGGCCTGGAAGGATATGGCCCTGAAGGTCGGCTGGGGATCCACGCTACCGCTGCGCTACTCTGAGCAGCCACAGGGAGAAGCCACGCTCCAAGCTCCATGACCTGGACATGAGAATCCAGGGGAGTCAGTGAAACTCCCCAGGCGAGTATGATACAAAGCCAGGTGGCGAGCCAGGAGGAACCCAAGTGTCAAACTCAGAAGACAGGAGGGTTAGAACACAAATGAAATACATATATGGACGGTCATAATACAATCATCAGAAAACCAGAAATCCAAGGTAAAACTGATTTCATGCAAGGTGATTGTATACGCTTAGGTTACGGTCCCATGAGACTAATACATCGAAGGAATAATCCAAACAAGGAAACCCTCATCTATATACCTTTATCTCATGCCACAGAATATCCAAGCGTATAGAATCAGAGTTGCAAATCATATGAAAGTCAAACATGAACACATCTCGGAAATCATGACATGCATAGCAAGTGCAACAGGAATCATAACAGGTACTTTAACAGGAATCATGACAGGTGACTATTATTATTATTACTTGTCTTACTCATATATCTCGGTATGTGACCTGGTGTACGGCCAACCCACATACATCCATATATAAGCTAGCCAAGGTTGTTAACGGAAGCCGATGGAGAACTGATAGCCTTTCTTATAGTAGTTCCATACCCCTGGAACCGGTAGGTATAATCAGTAATATCATAACACTTTCGCCATTGTATATATATATATGTATATATATATATACTTTAATTCCGTCACTATAAGCAAGGTATCATTCCGGCATCCATCACTTCCTCCCATACCCATACAAGTGGTCCATTTTATCGCTTATTAACATAATTATCAGAGTTCGGGAATGAGTCATATCATAACAGTAATACATAACAGTGGTCAGTACATAACGGTAATCAGGTACTACATTCCCTTTATCATGATAATCATGAGAATCGGTGTATCATGCTTGGTATCAAGAGATAGCATGATAAGTGGTGATGTATATCAAGTAACATGCATAACAATGGATTGATAATAAGTCTGGGTCAGTCATGACATAACAAGATGGTCTTGCCAGATAGTGGCATGTCGGGTAGTCAGGTGATAACATACTGGGAGTCAGGTGATACCACGCCAGATGTAAGGTGACATACATGTGTTAAAAGGAAACATGCAACTAACAAGTCTGAAGCAATGACAAGTCTGAAATAATAGCATGGCAATCATAGGAGAAACTCAGAAGTCAACGACCACGAAGGGTCGGCCACGCATAGTAAGAGAGCAGTAAAAGATATATGACATAAAGTATATGAAAACATGAAGCGAATTAATGAAATAAGAAGCAAGAAGGTAGCGAGTAAGAATACTCGCCCAAATCACCAAAACGCCGAAATATCCGGAATCCACTGAAGTTCGGAATGCGCCGCAACCTGTGATATAAATATGTAGAGTGAAGATGAGAGAGAGAAAGAATGGAAGATGATGTGTGTCTAGAGACAAGTCAAGTAATACCTATAGGTGATGTAAGTCTAGAGGGTAAGGTTCATGTTCAAGAAAGGAATCAACTAAGATGGCTAGGCAAAGTTAGTCGACTAGGATGGAAGAGTAGTCGACTAATAGTGGAGTTAGTCGACTAACAGTCTGGTATAGTCGACTAGAACTGGTTTCCAGAGAGTTGGGTTTGGTTTCAGGGAATAGTTAGTCGACTAGGTTAGGAGGGGTAGTCGACTAATAATGATCTTAAGTCGACTAACAGATACTTAAGTCGACTAAGTCTGTGATACAGAAAGTTGGGGTTTCTGTCTCAGGATAAATTAGTCGACTAGGGAAGAATGGGTAGTCGACTAATAGTCTATAGTCGACTAATAATATAGTCAAGTCGACTAGGGCCGAGAGTTAAGGTTTCTGGTTTCAAGCAAGGTTAGTCGACTAGGGTAGAATAGTAGTCGACTAATAGTGGAGCTAGTCGACTAGGAAAATGGGTAAGTCGACTAATACTGTGTTTCCAGAAAAGGTTAAGTTTCAGCTAAGGGTTTCTAGTCGACTAGGTTCTAGGTCAAGTCGACTAATCGTCTGGAAACAGCAAACAGAACAGATTTCTAGGGTTGGGTTTGATGACTAAATAATCAAGGATTTAAAGACATAATTGAACATGATATGTGAACTTAAGCATGCTAAGAAATAACCAAGTCTTGGTGATGAAAATTACCTACCAAAAGAGATGGTTGATGATGGAAGTTGACGATGAAGAAAAGGTGGAGTCTTTGATGGAGTTGATGACCTTGGTGGTTGTTTCCATGGTGATGAAGGAAGAAGAAGATGAAGCTAGGTTGGAGAGGTGGTGGTGGTTGCCTTGGTGGAGATGAAGGAGATGGCGGTGGTGAAAGCTAGGGTTTGGCTTTTGGTGAAGAGAAATGAAAAGAAAGGGATTGAAATGAAAAGGAAATGTATATATAGGATTTGGATTTTGTAAAGGGAGTTGCAATTAAATGAAAGGGGAGGGCTTAATTGCAAAGTGGGGGTGAGGTGAGTGTCCTTCTCTTGGCCACTTGGCCGGCCATGGGGGAGAGAGAGAATGAGTGGGATTTAAAAAAGGGATTAGGTGAAAGTGAGTGGGATTATGTGGAAAATTGGAATTATTGGAAAATTGGAAAAGGCTTTGGTTAGTGGAGGAAGGAAAGAAAATAAAGGAAAAGGAAAAATGGAAAAGAAATTATAATGAGAAGATATTTTCTTGGGAAAGAAGATGAAAATAATGGAAGTGGCGGATTCTCGGGACTCAGTTGCGGATGCGGAAACCTTTCGGGAAAAATACCGGAATCGTCCGAAATTCAAGTATCTCGGAACGACCCGAAATAATTACCAAAAATCAATAATAATATATAAAGACCAATAGTGAAATCCGTTTGAAGAAATACTTTATAGTTTTGAAACTAAAAATCCCGGAACCAGTTATCTACCGACTCCGATGGAATTTTCATAAAATCATAAAATCCTCAGAAAAAGCATGTAGGTAAGAAATGTGATTCTAAGAAATAAAGTCTAAAGAATCATCATGAAATTCCAAACTGTTTGAGAATTAAAAATCCAGGAATCGGTCAGCGGCACTGGCCGACACCGGTTTTGAAGACTTTCGTTTTGATTCCAGAAAAATCTAGAAAATCATAGAAAATATATAATATTGGAAAATGATATTTAAAACTAAAATCGGTCAATTCTAATTATCAGAATATCTAAATCGAGTAATACTCTAGGATCGGGCCTTCGGTTCAGACTAGGGCTGACTCCGAATCCACGAATCCAAATCCAAGACAAAACAGTCATAAAAGAAATTCATAATACAGAATAAATACAGGAAACAAATCGAAAAAATACGACCGAAAATCTGAATACGCAACTAAGTACGTATTCCGGGAACGGGGTATTACAGAAAAAGAATCAAGTTTAATTAAATGAAGTTCGCCAATCTAGATATTGAGACAACTGACCACTCGAAAGAGTGAAAGGTTAATTATATCAAAGAACTAGTTCAGTTCTTAACTAATTTGTCACACAATTAATCAAGTGAGCATCTAAGAGTAACGAGTTCTCAATAAGAATAAGAAGTTATATACCAAGAGATGTGTAAACAACTCTGATATAGAAGAGATGAAAGCTTATTTCAAAATCTGACTCTTGCAGACTACGAAAGTTAAATATGTCCAGATTTTAAAGTTAGTGATGTTATTATAAATCATTTGCTTCAAATCCAACATAAGAGCATTTATTAGGGTTTGTTCGGTCAACTTAGACCGCGGATTATTAGATTCAATGATAGAAATAAGGTTGAAAATACTCATATCACTATGCTCAAGAATTAAATTTCTTTTAAGCCTTTCACACACAATGAAGTTAAGTAAAAACAATATGATCATAAGAGAAGAAGTCTTATCCACTGATATCATTTGAGTGACTAGTTATATCGTGAATCCTTTTACACTAGATCACCCTCAAAGAATCAAATTGAGTTAATAAGGGCAAAATCCAGCATAAGAATCATATAAAAGGAACATTTATGTTTGCAATATTCTCCACTCACATGAGATAAATATGAAAGTTTGATGTATAGCCTAATGCCTGCGAAGAGGAACCGTAAGGTAATACATAACTGATGAAAGCTCAAGCATTTAGCGTGCTCAAGAACATTAATGGACTAGTATAAGGATGACTCGTAAGGACCAAGATGGTATACATGTTGCCGCGATGACATCCTAAAGGCAAATATCAGGATCAAGATACTGCGTGAATAACAATATCAGAAGTTGTGTCATTGCAAGAAGTCCAAAAATTGTCGATTTTGATTTTCGAGGTATGTACAGCAATAATGAGAAATAATGATATTTGCACATGTATTAAGTGTGAAGATCGTCTCAACTCCTACAAAGTTTATATGATTTCGATTCTGAACACTTGAATGTCATATTATGACTGGTTGAAGTAGAAATCTCGCTAAGAACACCACAAAGATCGCTCACAATATTTATTGTTTCTTTCTAATTATTTACGAGAACATATGCTAGGGAGTACTTCTTAAATAGACTCAAACATATAAAATTTATATCGTGAAAGAATACAACTCTATATGCTACTATAAAATGTGGAGAGATGTGTGCTTCACACACACACACACACATATTATACCAAAAGGAATATCCCAAAAATAAAAAAACGGTACATACCAACTACCATCTACAAGAGAAAGAACTAGATTTTAGAAATAAAATTTATTTGTAAGAATCAACACATGCCACTTAAATATTTGAAATACAAAGAGTTATACATGAACCTCGATGAGAGGACATATACCTGTGCTTATAAAATTTATGAAACATCACCATTCATTATTGAGAGCGTATTCAGTTCTATACTTAGCTCAACATGCCTCTCTATTTATTCCTATAATTTCTCATAGGCCCCCTTAAACGGTAATTCATAGGGAGAAAAATAATTTCCGACATGATTTATACTTCCTTTTGTTTCTCAAAGGAGTCCTAATGTCCAACCAATACGGGGTAAAACTCATGTACTTAGAGACCCTATCATCTTTCTAATAGTATATTAAATGACATTTATAATTAAGTTAACTAGTAAAAGAAAATTCAGAAACTCCTCAATCATAAAAAAAAAAAATTCTACAACTTGGAAATCTTGACTAGCCTGCGTATTTTGGGGATACTTCCTAGCGCAGACCTTCAATTAGGACACTGCAAAGGCTGTTGGAAAGTAAATTTGATTATCTTTCCAACGGTATATTGCATGATACATATAGTTCTTAATATACAGACGAACTGAACCAATGTTTACAGATTTCAGTGTTTGACAGATTTATGCCCCATTTCAAGAGTGCTAAAATTTATGAAATTCATAACTTATTCTTTACCTTTTCACCCAATTCAGAATCATAATCAAACTATGAACTTGAACATTTATAATCCTACTTACAAACTTGATCCATCACATTTTAACCCCATTCACTTCTTAATCTCACAAAATAAAAGATATACCATTTTGCTTGTAACAGTTATTTAGTTAAGAAATTATAAGAGCTATTAAAGAACATGGATCAAGAGAAATCTCCCTCACGATTGATTTTTGATTACAAGAGTTTCAAAGCAATACAAATTAATTATTGGAGGTGGATCATAACATAATTAAAATTTTCTGAAATTGAGAAAATTGAAATTTGGTTTAGATCAAGATAGAATCTCCCTCACCTCCTTGTCCCTCTTCACTGCCGCCGCTGCTCCCACTTGCCGCTGCTCCACCGCCAGCCTGGCCGCTGCCGGCCACCGCGGGCCACCCGTGTGTGGCCACGGCGCACCGGTTCCAAAAAAGAGAGGGAGGGAGAGAAGGGGGTGAAAGGGGTGAGAGAGTGAGATTGAGAAAGTAATTGATGGTTAGAAAGAGATTTAGATAGATTGTATTTGAGGTTCTTTTTATGGGTTTCATAGATTGAAGATGGTAGATGAAAGGAGATGAATAAGGGATTAGTTGTCTCCCCTTTTACACAAACCCCCTCCCATAAACATGTATTACATATATCCATAACCTCTCTCTTCTCTCATCTGCCACCTACACACACTTTAAGGCTAATCATAGCCCTCCATCTACCGATGCCATGCACACCTACTTTCTCCACTAACTCTAAAATAATAAAATAATTATCATGGTTGTATTTTTATTTTTATTTTTGGTATTTGTTTTATTTTCTAATATTTACACAATACACTCATATGCCACTTTATTACACATATATGTATGAACAATATATTGAAAACTACAAAATATATATGTACATGTATTCATACAAGAATGACCATATTTACAAAGTTTTACTTATACATAACATACATAAATATGTATATATGTATATATGTCAAATACCCATATTTTCCACTTTCAAAATTTTCTTCTACGGGATTTCTAAACATCTATCGTTACACCAGCTTAATTCGGTAAATCGTCTTAAATAATCAGTTTATCCTCTTTAACAAGTACTAAATCAAGATTTAGAATTTTGGGGTGTTATAGATGAACCTCGTTAAATACTGTGTTGGTTTGTTTTCTCTCCTTTTTCTCTGTTCTTGACCGCGTGAGTACTTCTCCGACGCGTTTCATCTCTGTTGTTTGGGTTCCTCAAGTTGGTTGTTGCCCAGAAAGAAAATACTAGGCGCAAGAAGTTTCTCTCGTGAGGCGCAATTGTAACAACGATGGATGATTGATTTCCTTCCTAATTTTTTAGTAATAAAGCAACAACTCGATGTATGTTCGTTCAAGTTTTATTTATACTCAATTAACAGTTGCGTTGACATCCTTATAGTAACTTTGCAAAAATAAAAATGACCACATTTCAAGAATTTTAATCGATCAGTTGAATGTCGTAAATGAGCTCTCGCTCTTGGCACCTGCAAAGTTGCAACCCATGTTTGAGCAATAAAGTAGATATTTGTTGTAACGCCCCGATTCCAAGGATACGGGGACGTCACTGCGACGTATATACGTAGGTCATAAATTGCCCCCACGTATATACGCTAAGCATAAAAGTACAACAAAGATCAGAGTACGACAAAGCGTAGTAATCATACATATGCCAACTCAAGATATACACATACAAAGTTATCACAGGATATTATAAAGTATTACACATTACATGTGTATTACATCATAACCAAGTCCAAGAGAATAATATACAATAGGTATACAAAAAAAGCTCACGAGTAGGATGAAGGTCCCGTGAGGCAAAAAGGAGGAGTCTGGCACGAGGGGACTGGAACTAATCCGCCTGCTCACTAAGGTAAGCTTGGTCCTCTGTGGATGGTTCCACTTCGTTCCAAGCTTCAGAATCTGAATGTGCAAATCCAAGGAATCAAGACATATAACAATAAACAAACTATAGCCAAGTGGCTAAGGGACATGAATAAGGAAAGATGAAATAGTTATAAGGAATATCAACTAACAAGTATGAAAAGCATGAGGAGATAAAATCCTAATACAATGAATCTACAGTTAACGTCTTATTATTATTACTTGTCTTCCTGTGATATCTAGCTATGTGACCCAGCGTCCCAGGGCACATAGATCCATATCCTAGTAAAGCAAGGTTGTTATTGGAAACAGCGGTTGTATCGACGAACTATGTTTACAGTGGGTCCCGTGCATGCCCGGGACCACGGTCAAGGGTGTTCTGTTGCTTGATGACGGAACCAGCCGCAAGGCCTATCAGGAGGGACTTATGTATGCCCTTTGTCATGACAGTATTCAGGAAGAGGGAGCAAGCACTCCCCTCGGTCCCCTGGAGGCCCTCAGGTTAGACCGGAATATGATTGTACAATATACCTAATGCCACTGTAAACACGAACACATATCGATATCCGCATATTTCCCCCGACCCATGTGTAAGTTGGTCCATTTTATACAAAAGTCAAGTATATCATGCTTGGTTTAAAAGATAACATGATAAGGGGGTGATATTCACAATTTAACAAATTATGGAGCGAGAATATAATAATAAATCATGAAGTAACAAGTGGTGAGATCCATCAAGTAACATGTCATGTAATACCAGTTATGAAGCATGAACAGGGATAATATGTCACACATGTATCATCAATAAGATCCAAGTTCAGAACAGAATTAACTAAGTCAAACAGTCAGAATTAGTCGACTAGGTGGAAGGGTTAGTCGACTAATAGGGGTCTTAAGTCGACTACTAGCCTAGATGAGTCGACTAAAACTGGGAAACAGAGAGTTGGGTTTCTGTTTCAGGAAAAGTTAGTCGACTAGGGTGAGATGTGTAGTCGACTAACAGATACCTAAGTCGACTAATAGGGGTCTTAAGTCGACTAAAATTGTGATACAGAAAGTTGGGATTTATATCAGGGATACAGGAGTCGACTATGGGGAAATGGGTAGTCGACTAGGGGTCCTAAGTCGACTATTATTTTGGATGAGTCGACTGGAACCGAGAGTTGGTGTTTTCTGGTCCAGGGAAAGATTAGTCGACTAGGTTAAAAATGTAGTCGACTAGGGTGGTCTAGTCGACTGGTAATATGGCTTAGTCGACTAAAACTGTGAAATCAGAAAAGGGTTAAGTTTCAGCTAAGGTGGGTTAGTCGACTGGTCCCTAGGTTAAGTCGACTAATCGTGGGAAAAACAGTAACAGAACAGATTTTCTGATGGTTGTTTGATGGGCTAAAAATACGATTTTTATGGCACAAGTGAACATGAATGATCAACACAAGTAAAACAAGGAAGTTGTCTAGTCTTGGTGAGTAGATATACTCACTTCGAACGGTTATGTGAAGCTTATACGAGTTCGAACGGATCGTTTGTCGATGATATCACCAACTAGGTCCTTGGCGATGCTTCCGACGACGTGAGATGCGATCCAAATCCAAGGGTTGTAGTTGCTTAGGAAGGAGATGAAGGCCTTGAGGTGGTTTGGAGTTAGGGTTTTGAGATGGAGAAGGAAATGGTGAAGGCTAAACTCTTGGTGAAGTGAAGAAAAGAGAAAAGAATTGTAAAGGAAAGTTTATATAGGATTTGATTTTTGTAAAGGGGGTGCAATTAAAGAAATTGAGAGGGGTTTATTGCAAAATAGGGGAAGGGATGGGTGTCCCTCTCCTTGGCCACTTGGCCGGCCATGGAAGAGAGAGAGAAAGAAGGCATTAATGGGGAAGGGTGTGGAGTTTGTTGGAATTTTGGATATTTTGGAGGAGAAGATATTTTTGGGAATTTGGTGGAAGGAAAGAAGGAAAGAAAAAAGGAAAAAGGAAAAAGGAAAAGAAATTATAAAATGAAGATATTTTCTTGACCTCCAAAAATGAAAATATCGGAAACGCAGGTTCCTGGGTTTAAGTCTAAGATACGGAAAACATTTCGGAAAATACCGAAATCGTCCGAAATTCAAGTATCTCGGAACGACTCGTAAATTTCACCAAAAATCAATAATAATATATGAAGACTAATAGTGAAATCCTTTTTAAGAAATACTTTATAGTTTTAAAACTAAAAATCCCGGAATCAGTTAACTACCGACTCCGTTGGAGTTTTCATAAATTCATAAAATTCTCAGAAAAAGTATTTAAGTAGGGAATATGATTCTAAGAAATAAAGTCTAAAGGACCATCTAGAAATTCCTAACTGTTTGAGAATTAAAATTCCAGGAATCGATCAGCGACACTGGTCGACACCGGTTTTGAAGAAATTTATTTTAATTAAAGAAAAATCCAGAAAATCATATAAAATCTAATATATTGGAAAATGATATTTGAAATTGAAATCGGTCAAATACAGGAAGTAAATCGAAAAATACGGTCGAAAACTGAATACGCAACTAAGTACGTATTCTGGGAACAGGGTATTACAATCCACCCACCTTACAAAAATTTCGTCCTCGAAATTTCATAAGGTGAAAGGTAACAGGAAAGGTAACAGATAGATAAGGAAAAGAAGAGAGATAACAGTAGAAAAGAATAGAAGGAAAGAGTTTTTACCAAATCAAGATGTGAAGAGTTGAGGGTAACGCTCTCGGATAACGTCCTCTCGTTCCCAAGTGGCCTCTCCTGGCGCATGTCTATTCCAAGACACCAACACTAAAGGTATAGCCTTGTTCTTCAGTGTCTTGACACTCTTATCCAAAATGGCCATCGGCTGCTCTTGATATGATAAATCTGGCTGCAGTTCCAGTTCGGAATGATCCAAAATATGACTATCATCCTTTACATATTTCCTCAACTGAGATACGTGGAAAACATTGTGCACACCGTCCAAAGATGGCGGTAAGGCCAATCTGTAAGACACATCTCCCACTCGCTCCAAAATCTCGAATGGGCCGATATATCTCGGACTCAGCTTTCCACGAATACCGAACCGGATCACTCCTCTGGTAGGTGATATCCTCAAGAACACATGATCTCCTGCCTGGAACTCCAATGGCCTTCTCTGTGAATCTGCCCAACTCTTCTGCCGACTCTGAGCTGCCCTGAGATGATCTCTGATGATTCTGACTTTCTCTGTTGTCTGAATCAGGATCTCTGGCCCCAATAGTCTCCTCTCACCGACTTCATCCCAACAAATCGGTGATCTGCACTTTCTCCCATACAATGCCTCAAAAGGTGCCATCTTAATACTTGCCTGATAGCTGTTATTATAAGAAAACTCAGCTAGATGAAGATGGTCTTCCCAAGATCCCTTAAACTCAATCATACAGGCCCTTAGCATATCTTCAAGGATCTGGATAGTCCTCTCAGATTGCCCGTCTGTCTGAGGATGGTATGATGTACTGAATTTCAGACGGGTTCCCAAACTTTCTTGGAGACTCTCCCAGAAATGGGATCTGAATCTGGTGTCTCTATCTGAAACAATACTGACTGGAACTCCATGCAGACGAACTATCTCCTTCATGTACTTGTCTGCCAGAACCTCTGTTGTCTGACCCACCCTGAATGGTATGAAGTGAGCTGACTTGGTGAGGCGATCAATGATTACCCACACAGCATTATTACCTTTAGGACTGCGAGGCAATGCCGTGACAAAATCCATGGTGATGTGCTCCCACTTCCACTCAGGTATCGGTAAAGGTTGTAGAAGTCCAGCTGTCCTCTGATGCTCTATCTTTATCTGCTGGCACACCAGACACTTGGCGACAAACTGAGCTATCTCCCTCTTCATAGCATTCCACCAAAAATGCTTCTTCAAATCCTGATACATCTTGGTTCCCCCGGGTGTATGGAATAAGCTGAACTGTGTGCTTCTGCCAAAATCTTCTGTCTAACTTCTCCTTGGGGAACACAAAGTCTGCTACCAAAATATAATGCACCATCTGGATGAATACAGATATCAGTTCTCAATCCAGCCTCTACCTGAGCTCGGAATATCTGTAATCTGGGATCTTCCTTCTGAGCTTCCCTGATCTCATCAATCAATGCTGGCTGAATCTGCAAAGTCATGAACTGTCCTGCCTTCTCAGTCCTTCGAACTAACATCAAGTCCAATCTGATGAAGTCTTGAATCAACTCCTTCTGCTGAGTAAGCTGGACAAGCACTCTATTCTCTGGCATCCTGCTCAGTGCATCTGGAACTGTATTGACCTTGCCTGGATGATATTGCAAGTCAATATCATAGTCCGCCATCAGTTCAAGCCATCTCCTCTGCCTCATATTCAACTCTTTCTGTGAGAAAATATACTTGAGGCTCTTGTGATCTGTATATATCAATACTTTATCTCCCAGAAGATAATGCCTCCAGATCTTCAAGGCAAAGATCACAGCTGCAAGCTCCAAGTCATGAGTTGGGTAATTCCGCTCATGAGTCTTCAGTTGCCTAGATGCATATGCTATAACATGATCATGTTGCATAAGTACACATCCCAGGCCTTTACCTGATGCATCACTGAATATGACCATCCCTCCTCTTCCTGAGGGAGTCTTCAAGATTGGAGCTGAAATGAGCTTCTGCTTCAATTGCTCAAATGCTGCGGTACATTTCTCTGTCCATATATACTTTTCTCCTTTCCTGGTGAGCTTGGTCAACGGGGCTGCAATCCTAGAGAAATCCTGGACAAAGCGTCTATAATATCCGGCTAGTCCAAGAAAACTCTTAATCTCAGTCACCGTCCTCGGAGTCGGCCAATCTTTCACTGCCTGGACTTTGCTGGGGTCAACTGAAATCCCTTCTGCTGAAACCATGTGTCCAAGGAATGCTATGCTGTCCAACCAGAACTCACACTTGCTCCTCTTGGCATGAAGCTGCTCCTGCTGTAGAGTCTGCAACACAATCCTCAAGTGTTCTGCATGCTCCCTGTTGCTCTTTGAATAGATCAAAATGTCATCTATGAAAACAACAACAAACTGATCCAGATAGGGCGAGAACACTCGGTTCATCAAGTCCATGAAAACTGCAGGGGCATTGGTGACTCCGAAAGGCATAACTAGAAACTCATAGTGGCCATAACGGGTCCTGAATGCCGTCTTCGGGATATCTTCCTTCTTCACCCTTAGCTGATGGTAACCCGACTGCAAATCCAATTTAGAGAATACACGGGCTCCATGAAGCTGATCAAACAGATCATCAATCCTGGGCAAGGGATACTTGTTCTTGATGGTAACTTTGTTCAATTCTCTATAATCAATACAAAGCCTCTTACCACCATCCTTCTTGTTCGCCAATAGCACTGGAGCTCCCCAGGGTGAAGTACTTGGGCGAATCAGTCCCTTATCTGAATATTCCTGCAGTTGCTTCTTCAGAATCTCTAACTCCGTCGGTGCCATCCTGTACGGAGCCTTGGATATAGGAGCTGCTCCTGGAACTGTGTCAATGGAGAACTCGATCACCCTGTCAGGTGGCAGTCCTGAGATCTCAGCAAACACTCCTGGGAATTCATCCCACACCGGTACCTTCTGCTTCCGAACCTCCGAAGTAGTCATCCGAGTCTTTCCCTTGGTAGATTTCACTTCTCCACTGAATTGGAACTCCGGTTGATGAGGGATTCTGAAATTAATCTTCTTCTCCCTACAGTCAATCACTGCATAATACTGACTGAGCCAGGTCATGCCTAAGATTACGTCGTACCCTCTGGTGTCTAGTACGAGCATATCTATGGCCAAGGTCTTATCACAAAGTTCTACTGGACAATCAGTACAGACTCTAGAAGATATGACTACCCCATTCCCTGTACTAATCTCCCATTTGTGGTCTAAAGATCTAACAGGTATAGAATGCAAAGCCACAAAATGATCGGAGATATAACAATGGGAAGCACCTGAATCGAAGAGAGCGAGGACAGGTTTTGAATGAACTCTGATGTTACCTGTTATCACCTCCTCTGAAGCCTCAGCCTCTTCTGCTGTCAGATTGTAAGCCTGACCTCTACCACGCCCTGCTGCAGTCCTAGCTCCTCTCTGGACCGGGCGAACAACATGCTGTGGAGGAAGGGGAAGAGCTCTCCTCATCACTGGTCCCTGATTCCTCTGCCCAAGTGGCCCTGGAAGTGCCCTCTGTCCATTGGGTCCCTGAAGTGCTGGCAAGGTCTGATTTGCTATCCCCATTCTCCTGTGTGGACAAACTTCAATGGAATGATCTCGAGATCCACACACCAAACACCATCCATTTGCCCTACGGCAATTCTGCTGAGAATGCCCTGGTTTCTGGCAAAAGTTGCAGATAGGACCTGGTCGAACCATCTGGTAAGGAACTGATCTGAATGGTTGCCTGGCCTGAACCTTCGCTGCTCTGTATGGGCCTCCTCTTCCCATTGGTACAAATGGCCTCTTCATGGCCTGGTTCCCCATCTGGTCAACTTTCTTCTTCTCAAGCCCACGCTCCACCTCTCGAGCTATGGTGAGAACCTCAGAATAAGTCTTCAGTTGCTGGGGCATCAAGAAGACCTGTACGTCCATCTGCAGGCCCTGCTGGAATCTGCTTGCTCGCTTCTCCTCATCCGTTACCATGTACGGAGCAAAGCGGCTGAGTCTGAGAAATTCCGCGGCATACTCATCCACGGACTTGTTCCACTGCTGGAGTCTGATGAACTGCTCCTCCATGTCCTTCTGAGCAGTAGCAGGGAAGAATCTGCTGTAGAAACTCTTGGAGAACGTGTCCCAGGTGACAGGCTTCTCCAATCTGGCCTCTTCAGCAAGCCACCAAGTTCTGGCTACATCTTTCAACTGAATCTTGGCGACCTCAACTTGGAGTTTTCATAAATTCATAAAATTCTCAGAAAAAGTATTTAAGTAGGGAATATGATTCTAAGAAATAAAGTCTAAAGGACCATCTAGAAATTCCTAACTGTTTGAGAATTAAAATTCTAGGAATCGATCAGCGACACTGGTCGACACCGGTTTTGAAGAAATTTATTTTAATTAAAGAAAAATCCAGAAAATCATATAAAATCTAATATATTGGAAAATGATATTTGAAATTGAAATCGGTCAAATACAGGAAGTAAATCGAAAAATACGGTCGAAAACTGAATACGCAACTAAGTACGTATTCTGGGAACAGGGTATTACATTTGTTATATGGGTTTTTTAGACATTATTTCTTAAAAAGTTTCATATTTTGATATCAATCCTTCATATTTATTTAAATTGTTATTTAGTCTATCAAATCTGATAAGTTACACCAAATTAATACTCATGTCACATTTTCCATTCAAATGACTAACCATAGTATGCTATGATCTTAACTAAAAGTAACCAATTACTTAACTAATCCTAATCAGCCCTTTGATTAACATCCTCAACCAAGGAGAAAAGATTGAGACTAAGGGATATAAAGAGAGGAAGAAATAATCACTCTCATTGAAGATGGGTTGAAGTTGTTAAGATTGTGTCTCAACTCCGACTCGCAAGCACTACTGTTAAGGAGAAAAGAGTTACAATGGTTAAGGGCCTAGTCACACAGAAAAAGGAAAAAGATGGATAAAATTGGGCCCAAACTTTGTTAAAGATTTTTCCTTTTGTGTCAAACTGGGTTTCATGACTATTTACCTAATATCGACCAAACTTAATGGCCCTTTATCATAGTATCATACCCATATCAAGGTTCTTGGCTACAAATCAAGCATGGAGTGGGTATTATAGTATAAACATGGATGTCACACATGTTATGTTGGGTCTTTATCATAACATTAAGTCATAATAGTGAGTCATGTTGTGGTGCAATAATATTAAATCATACTATAGCACAAGTGGGTAGTAGGCGGGGGTGCAAACGAATGCAGATAACCACAGATATCTACATCTACATCCGCAAAAAGTGTGATTCGAGTATCTAAAATCCGCATCCGGACAAGTATGGATATAGATTCGAATATGGATTTTGAAAAGTTGCAAATGCAGATATGCTTTTAAATCTCGTGTAAGGATGTGGATATTCGCATATGGATGAATATATTTTTTTTTTAGGGGAAAATGCAAACCAATAAAACCCTTTCTCCTTTTGACTTAATATTGACTTAGTTATTTATTTTAATTAAGTAAATTAATTGTTTCTCTCTTTTCAATTTTATCATAGTATTTTGTTATTTCATTGTAGTTTATATTTTTTAAATAAGATAAATTATGGTATAAGCTTGTCCATTTAGCTTATTCATAACCATATTTGTTTCCCACATATTCAATTCGCAGTATTCGATTCGCTAATATCTGACTCGTATCCGATACCAATTTTGATACATCAAATATCAAAATTTCACGTCCGACAATATCGTATTTGTATTTGAAAGTTGAAAGTGAATACGGATATGGTAAATGTTATATTTGATCTGTATTCAATCAGTTTGTACCCCTAATAACAACTCTATAGCATGGTGTACTCCCAATTGTAATTGCCTCAAATCCTCAGTGGAGGTTCCCTGTGTGGGAAGTCCTGTGTGGACGAGTTAGTAGAAATTCTTCTGTGTGAAGGCGGGGACGTAGAGCTGTGTGCTCGAACCTCGAAACATATCTTGGTGTTTGCGTTTGATCCACTTTCTCTAACTCTCTCTCTTATATTGTGCCTTGCATTGATTCATATTGTCATATCACACTTAAATGCTTGGTTGTGTTTGTTTGTGTGCCTCACTTGTGTTTAACCACGAGAGCTTCATATAGCACCTCAACTCTTATTCAGAGGAATCAAGAGGAGTTCGTCTAGAGCCCTTCACCGGGAATTCGGCTACACTCGTTGGTTACACTAAGTGTGTTGCATTAAGTTTTTAATTTTCGCATTATTGTTCATAGATTAGTCGTACACCTATTCACCCCCCTCTAGGTGTACTTTCAATTGGTATCAGAGCCTACGCTCCTGATATTAGGTTTAATCACCTAGGAGTATGATCTTAGTTTTGCTAATCTATCATTTGCATTTGCACACTTATTTGTTTATACATACACTCATGGATTGCTTGACCCCTCCTATGTTTGATGTTTCCAACATTGACATGTGGAAAGTTAGGATGAGTATGTATCTAAAAACCCTAGGATTGCATGTTTTCCTTGCCGCTACCAAGAAATCCTATCTTGATAATAGCAAGCATATAGAGGCCAATGCTCAAGCCATTGAGGCACTTAGAAGCACGCTTAACAAAGAATATCTTATGATGGTTTCTAACTGTAATTCCGCCTTTACAGTGTGGAACACTTTGACCTCCTCCGAGCTTCAAACGCCAAACATAATGGAGAAGGAATCTAGTGAGGATGAATCCAAACAACGACGCTACATGGTCCAAGGGAATGACTCCCTTGAGGTACATTCGAATACTCAACTAGATAGTGCTAGCTCTTCTTTTGATGATCTTGATAGTATGGATGCCGATGCATTAAATGAAGAGCTATCTATTGTTTGTGAGACCCTCCTTAAAAAATATAAAGTTTTGAAAAAGAAAACTTGTAAGTTAACAAAAGAAAATAAGGATTTGTTTTTAAAACTTGAGTTGGCTTTACAAGAGAAGGTTGAGATTTCAAATGAGTGTGACTCTTTGAAAACCCAACTTGAACTTGTTTTAAATGAAAAAAGATTTTGAAAATAAAAATGATTGTGAAAATGTTTCGAAGAACAATGAAACTTTAACTTCAAAACTTGATTTTGTTGTAAAAGAAAATATTTTTTTGAAAAATAAAATTGATTTGATTCCAAAAGATTTAGAAGTTTGCTTAAATGAAAATAAATTTTTGAAAAATAATTTAGATACACATATTTGCCATGCTAGTATAGCTTCACCATCTAGTGTATCTACTGCATGCACCTCCTCTTCTATAATTGAAAATGTTATATCTATGCTTAAGAAGAGTGTTGATTGTTTGGGCTCCACTTTGAGCCATTGTGCCATGAACCATACACATTTGGAATCTATGTTTTGAAAGAAACAAGTTCCTTCCATGCATGCACACAAACCGCGGCATACACATGCTCCTCACGTTCACACTCATAACACTTTATATTCTCATGTGTACACATGTACACATTGTCGACGTAAGAGCCGCCTTACTAAATTTATTTTGATAAGATACATGATGCAAATTTAGTAAATAAATTTGTTTGGGTTAAAGAAAGGAGCTAACCCCCATGGACCAAAAGAGTATGGATACCAAAGACCACTCCTATTTTATTTAATGTAGGTGTGGGCTCTCACATGACGTAAGAGTGATGGTGCCTTGAGGTGGATGCGTTCCGAGTTTAAAGAGGACAATTTGGATGCATCACTTTTAAGGGGAGTTTGGTGGGAGGACAACCTTAGTTTAGAGATTTGGAGATGTGCCCTATCGGTTTTGGTAACGATCTTTTACTCTTCATTATGTTTACATGCTTTTCATATTGTTGATTTTTAGCATGTTTTGATGTTTCATGATTAGTATGTTAAATGTCATGATTATTAGACTTGTGATATGCATGATTAGTATTTGAGATCACCCATGTTTAATATGGACTTATACCTTTGTGTTCTCACATTTGTTTTAACTATTGTGTATATCATAGATCTAATGCATGTGCATTTACCATAATAATCATATAAGTTTTGTTTTATTTTTTATGCTTCATGTTTTGATTACATGTTTAAATGTTAGTTTTCATTAAAACTTGGATATATACTTGTACAACTAGTGTGCCACAAATAGATTATTATATGTTTGTACTTGAATGCTCATTTGTACCCATTAGATGTACTAGTATAGTCTAGTTTTGATGATTCATACATTTTGACTTGTATTCCATATTTTTGACATGTTTTCATGTTTATGTTTAAACTTCATGTATATGTCTATTTTGCCTAAACTAATAGTTATACATATACATCCTTGAGCCACTTGCCTTCATGCATATACTTTTGTGGACTCATTTATGTTTAGATATGTATGTATACTCTAGTTTGTACAAAACATACATATGCCTTGAAAATTAAATTATTTTGATGATTTTCATGTTTTTAAGAAATTTCATATTGAGCTTGATTACCTATTTTCATAACTGTGTCTTTCACAAAAACTTGTACACTCATATTACTTGATGTTTTCTCATGATTTTATTTTCATGAGTATTATATGTGCTATATAGATTTTGAGTGACATTGGTTTAGTAAGTTTCATGTTTTATGGAATATATTCTTATTTTATTCCTTACTTGAAGGATTTCGTACTAGTTTACAATTTTATCATATAACTAGTTACGGTATTCTTCATTTGGTAGAGTTTCAAACGTGTTATATTATTTTCAAACTTATTTTTGAAAACCGCTACCCTTCCAAGGGCGGCTGGTTGGGCGACCATGCCTTGTATGCTCATTATTGAAAATCTATTTAAAACATATGCATGAAATGGGTGGTAGGAAGTATAAGTTATACACTTGATCTTATTGTGTTTTCAATTGATATCATTGTATCTTTTAAATTGGTATCACTATTGACATTTATTTATCTTGTATACTCATATTTTTTATATATCTGCTTACACTTCAAATAGTATCAATTTCGATTGGTATTTAATTTTTCATACATATATATGTATTTTATTTGTACTTACTATATCTCTATATCTTTGAGCACAAATTTTGATTATGCTAAACTTGATTTCTTAAATGACTATTTTATTTCAATTGATTATGTTTCAATTGGTATCTTATACAAGCTTATGCATCATTTTATTTAGTATTTCATAAAGGGGGAGAAAATTCATATTTCACCTTTTAATTGGTTTTGTTTACCTTTGGTATTCTACTCCCACATTTTATGTCGAAAAATGATTGAAAAATGATATTTTGTATGTGGTATCATACGCTCCTAATGAAAAATCATTTTCAATTGGTATATGTTTCATTATTTTCATTGGTATATGTTTCATTTTCAATATTGGTATCAAAAACATTAAATTGATATTATTCTCTATTTGGTATCTCTATTGTAAAATGAGTTTGGTGTTTAACCAAAAAGATTGGTTTATGTTTTTCAAATTGGTATCAAAAGTGTAAAATATTTTCAATTGGTACTAATTTTTACAATTGGTATCAAGATTACCTATATGTTTACATCTTTCAATTGATATCAAAATTTTTTGGTTGGTTTCTTCAAAATGTTTTATGTACTTTCAATTGATATGTTTTATTTATTTTCAATTGGTATCATGATGCACTAAATTGATATATTTTTTTTCAATTGGTATCATAATGTTTTGATTTGACTTCACCCCTTGTTGATTTTTTTGTTTCGGACAAAAAGGGGGAGAACATTGTTTTATTGTTTACTTTAACCCCTTTGTTGATGATTGACAAGAAGGGGGAGAAGTATTTGAGTATATATGCATGTTTATTTATAAGTTTATATCAAAGTTTATTTCTTATTGATATCAAGAGCATTTGTTTTATGTTTTGTTGATATGGTATCAAGAGCATGGATATTAGTATCAAGAACATATTTTGTTATTTTATTTTATTGGTATCAAGAACTTTTATTAAAATTTTATTGTTGGTATCAAGAGCTTTTATTGATTATCTTTCAATTGGTTTCAAGAGCTATTATTGCTTTTATTGATAAGCTTTCAATTGAAATTTTTATTAGTATCAAGAGCAACTATTTAAAGAACATGTTTATTTTAAGTTTATATTTTCAATTGGTATTTAAGAACATGTCTATTTTTAAAAAAAAGAGAAAAGTAAAAAAGGGAAAAGTAATTTATTTAAAAATTTGGTATCAAGAGCATGTTTATTTCATTGTTTTATGCATGTTTATGCATATTCATGTTTAACATTCATTGCATATCTTTATAGTTTATTGCTATGCATGAGTTAAGGGGGAGCTTCTTTTAAGCTTAACTTTAATCTATGCATATATAACTCCATGACTTTTGTCATCATAAAAAAAGGGGAGATTGTTGGCCCAGAGGCCTTCCACTCTAGTTTTGATGATAATTAACTCATGTAGTTATAGTTTACTAATAATCTTGTGATATTTAGTTTCAGATATTTGATCAAGATATTAGTAGGTGATTAGCTTCAACAAAGGTGTTTTGGAGCTTTCACATGGTGATTTAAGAGCTCGAGCGTCAAAGTTCACATCTAGCACTCGTTAGAGTCAAGCTCGGGGAATCGAGTTTGGATCGAGTCAACTTGGAGACGGCGTTCTACAAGAAGGCTTCGGTTTGTTTAGTTAAGATTTAGTTTAGATCCATTGTAAAGATTAGATAGTGTGATATGCTCAAGTTCACAACACACACACTTGTTTTAAGTTTTATGTTTTGGTTTTGGTTTTCGATTTAACCGATCTTGGTTTTCATGAATAGATAGAATCGACACAAGTTTACATGATTTAATGTATATTTGATTTGATCTATATACATCTATGCTTCACATACTTAGAAAAACTTATTTTGATAAGTCTACTTCATGAGTTTGGAGCTTTGTATTTAGACAAAACTTATTTTTGGATTTAATGTAAAAAACATAGATATAATACCTTTCATGTATATTGGATTCTATCCATATACCATATGCTTCAAAGTTGTTTAAATATCATGTTTTTGTATTTACATGTATTTTGGAAAAATCAGATTTCCATTTCAAAAATACAAGTGTTGGAAAATACAGAATTTGGTTTAAGGCAAAATTTTTAAGTC
Organism: Agave tequilana; assembly: GCA_038442645.1. Taxonomy (NCBI): domain Eukaryota; kingdom Viridiplantae; phylum Streptophyta; class Magnoliopsida; order Asparagales; family Asparagaceae; genus Agave; species Agave tequilana. The sequence goes on along the minus strand of JAVJIF010033578.1, from coordinate 43,506 downwards.
ACAAAAATGGTTCAAAATGTTTGTAACATGGTTTGATTTTTACTCAAACATGTTTGTATTTCAAAGATATAATAAGAACTGATTTTTGTGAAATTTATGTGATTTTATGGGATTTATTTGAAGTTAAAATATCGAGGCTTTAAATCCTGAAAATGTCCCTGCCAGGTTCTGGCGGTCAACCGGAACGGTCGACCGGACCAGTGGTCAGTCGACAGGACCGGTTGACCGATGTGCACAAGACGTGCACAAAGGCCAAGTGATTTGGCCGGTCGACCGAGCGGTCGACCGACTGAAGTCAGCCCACTCTCGGGTGCGGCCGGTCGACCGTTTACTTTGGCCCGGTCGACCGGGCGGTCGACCGGCCAGAGAGCAATTACTCTCTGGATCTGGCATGGTCGACCGGAGGGCTCAACGGTCGATTTTTTGACCGTTGGCCGGTCAACCGGAAGGGCAAAAATGCCCTTTTCAGCTGCCAACGGGCAGATTCCAAATGAGGTTATAAATACCCCCATTTGAGTTAATTTTTAACAAGATTTTCAAGAGCCAAAATTTTCATACATTCTAGTGTTTTAATACAAGTTTTAAAAAGAGTTTTTAGTACAAAAAGATCTATCTTCATTTGTTTTAAAGAATGGAAAAATCAAAGAAAAAGAGAAGTCTTTGGGATTTATTTTTGTTCTTCATTTCAAATCCTAGAAGTTTTCCCAAGTATTTTCTTTCTGTTTTTGATTTCCAAACTCTTTATTTCTCACACTTGAGCTTATCTACTATCATATCTATTAGGATCTTTGTTTTGTAGGAAAAGAAATTGTTTGTGGTCTTTGTGATCACCAAGTTGTAAACCTTCCATTGATTGTGATATCCCTCTAGTGAGAGGTGAATGAGTTGATATCCCTCAAGTGTGAGGTGATAGTGGAAGTGGTATTTGGCTTCCTCTAGTGAGAGGTGGAGATTGTGTTGGAATCCCTCAAGTGTGAGGTGATTGTGTTTGAGTGGCTTTATGCCTATCCCTCTAAGTGTAGAGGTGATTTGTTTTGTGCCTTGCCTCTAAGAGTAGAGGTTGTATTGGTTGAGAGAGGAGTTGTGTACTCCCAATTATAATTGCCCAAATCCTCAGTGGAGGTTCCCTATGTGGGAAGTCCTGTGTGGACGAGTTAGCGAAAATCCTTCTGTGTGAAGGCGGGGACGTAGAGCTGTGTGCTCGAACCTCGAAACATATCTTGGTGTTTGCGTTTGATCCACTTTCTCTAACTCTCTCTTATATTCCTTGCATTGATTCATATTGTCATATCACACTTATATGCTTGGTTGTGTTTGTTTATGTGCCTCACTTGTTTTTAACCACGAGAGCTTCATATAGCACCTCAACTCTTATTCAGAGGAATCAAGAGGAGTTAGTTCAGAGTCCTTCACCGGGAATTCGGTTACACTCGTTGGTTACACTAAGTGTGTTGCATTAAGTTTTTAATTTTCGCATTATTGTTCATAGATTAGCCGTACACCTATTCACCCCCCCTTTAGGTATACTTTCAGTTTCCCGATCCTGATGGGGCTCATAAATGCTTTAAAAAAGAGAGAAGAAAGTTGTAACCCGCAATAATCAAGCCTGAGATTCTCAACGCTAAGTTCAAGTGCACAAACCACTATGTCACATTGGCATGCAATTAGAGGAGCATCGAGATTAGTTTTATGCACTATTTTCCTTCTATATATATGGTATCATATGGGTTAATTGAGACCTCTCTACTAGGTGAGGCCCTAGGCGGATGCCTCACCTGCCTAGTGGTAGAACCGACCTTGTTAGTTTTATTTAATTTTATGTTAATTTAAGTAAATTATATTGTTATATATAAATAAGGGACATAAAGTAAGAAGTACAAATTGGACAAGTACGGAACAGTCCTATTCAAGTATGAATAGAAACACAAATTGACTAGTTCAGTACGGTATATGAGCCAAGATGGTATCTATTGAATGGGTTTATGGGCTTGAGATCCATGTAGTATTGGACCTAGCTACTTTTATGTGGCCCGTTTGCGGGCTTGACACAAAACGACTCACTTCCAACCCAACTCATGGATGCAAAATCTAACTAGATTTCAAATTTCTGTGACTCTATCTCATGGGAGTTTGTTAATCCCTGATTGATTCAATAAATTTGATAAGTTCAAAACTTTGAAATATTAGATTTGTCTATTACAAAATCAAGAGAATAAAAAGACCATTTCATTGCATCTTGGAATATGAAAAACAAAGTCAGTATGCGAAAATTATGATGTTTTTAAATTACATAAGCAATTCTGCAAATTTTGCATGGGAAGATCTATAAATTTTATATTAGTTTTGTAAAATCTCAGAACTATCATAACTTAAAAACCTCATAACTTCTTATATGGGCTCCATTTTTCACGTTCTAGGATGCAATGGAATGATCTTTTCATTATCTTGATCTTGAAATAGACAAACATGATGTTTCAACCATTTGAACTTATCAAATTTTCTGATCTTCCTACATCAATTGCACGATGACAAAGATTTCTTTTCCCGCTAGGAGGTATGATGTAAGCTTACATCCCTCTAAAAAACAACAAAAAAGATCCACTAATAATATGTTGAGTGTCTTAGCGTCTAGATACACACCTGATACTAATTTTTGTGTTGATATACGTTATATTTTAATTTGATATTTGTATTAAAAATAATAATAAGATCACGAATATTTGTGAGTTCAATTAAAACGGTCATTATTCCATCTCATGAACTCGATGTAAAAAAACCAAGGTAGTTAAATTATAATTCTAAACTTAAATCCACTAACATTTACCCATTTCTCTTCCCAATTTGTTCTCAAATGTATCAATGTATTTTCATCTGTGATTAAGTTATAAAATTATAGAAGTACTGCTTATATAAATCTATAGATAATATTCTTTAATCATCATATCTAGAAGTATTTGTATATGTGGGCTTTTTTTTTTTCCCAATCACATGTAATCACATCATGTTGTATTTAATACTCGTATTCATGTTCATACAACCTTACATGTAACTATCTAAAGTCCACTATAGTAGAATGCTAAAATCTTTGTATGTAAAAGACTTCTTTTTTCCCTCCAAACTTAACGGAACCACACTTCTCAGCTGACCACTTTGCAGTCCTTATTAGTAATTATTAATTCTGTCATTTGTTTGAAAGGATATAGAAAGAAACTGCCATCATCAAAAGTAAGCAAAAATAAGAGCAATTTAAGAAAGTCATTGTTATTGTTAGCTTACTAGTCATTCAAAGCTGAGGGGATTTCATCCATTTTAAGTCGCTGCCCACTCGATATTCTTCTTCTCCAAAAGGCCCAAAATTGCCCATGTTGAGTGAGGTAAACAAAGTAAGCTTTGTTGCAAATCAAGGCAATATTGAGAGCTTAGGTTTTCTTTTTATTATTTTATTACTATTACTTTTTTTGTTTTGGTTAGTGTTTTTTAAACAAAGGCATTGATATAAGTCGAATTTGAGTCATTCTACAATCCAGTCACCCCTCTTTGCCATTGAGTCGCAATGCATGCGCCTCTCTTTAACAGGGGTTTGCTCTGAATGTTGTTGAATTGATAGCTTTTTCTTTTCTTTTCTTTTTTAATGGAAATATTCACCCCGTTTTATTAAAGAGTATGTAGTAAAAAAGACATTCTATAATTATAATAAAATTAAAACACAAGACACTCATTCTAGAGAAAAAGAAAAGTTTCAAAAACTTGACGGAGGGAGAAAGTGGCACCAGTATTTACACCATTAGATCATAAAACAATTTGCTTGACCGCTAGGCCGAGAGCACCACTTTGAATTTTATTGATGGTTGAATAAGCAAAAAAAAAAAAAAAAAATCATTAGTTGATAAATAAGATTTCTTAAACAAGACGCTGACTACATTTTTTTAGGGAAAAAACAAGATAATGCATTTGAACCCAAGCATTTAATTGAATCCAACAGGTTCACTGAAAAATGCAATAAATTGTGCAATAGAGCTACTACTTGTATAGAGGGCCATTCCATTGAGTTGCTGTTATAAGGAAACTACACAAATTTATTATGGCTCACAACTTTTTTGCTCAGGGTGGCGGGGGCTGTGGCGCTTTAAATAGAGGGAAATGTTGTGTGGGGGAGAAGCTGTGGGGCCCTTAGATGGGCATGATGAGAGACAAAGATCACGAGGATGGACCCCACAAGGTTCATGTGGGTCCATCAAATGAATGCAGCAGCTTGCAGGAAGAATTATGAGATGAATCCGAGGGACATACCCTTGTTCGTTATATGATTCTGCAGGGCCTACACTACACTGGATGGATGTAGAGCCTCAAGGATTTTTCACAACTTTATGCAATTAAAGAATGGCAGGCTGAGGCTGCACACAGAATTTGATGATGCAAAATGTAGATACTTCAAAGATATATCAATTATGCATTCTGCTCGAGGAGAAAACTATATGAGCTCACAATGAGTGCAGCATATGAGTAGTATATATGCAATGAATCTCGAGCCTATTATCAGCTGTAGTGATTTATACAATTTACATAGTTCAACTATTTTCCTTCACTAAAATTTACAACCATATGAGAGAAATAGCTTTTGACAAAGTTGTCAAAGTAGCTCTCAATTGCAACTGAACAAAACCCTTAAAAAATGCAAAAGGCTGTTTATTTTTGTGCTCGATAAATACTGAAGCTAATGTCTTGCACTGTTTTGCTTCTGAAAAGAGGGAAATAAAGACAAAATCAGTTCCAAGACTCCGCCGCCTCCAATCTTTCAATTTGCTTGATGAAATTGTGAACCATCATTAGGCCTTCGCTTGTTATGACACTCTCTGGGTGGAATTGAACTCCCTGCAACTCAGAAACAAAAATGCATTAACTTTCTGTAGCAAAAAAGTGAGTAGTGGAATTCTTATGAATCGTACTATTTAGCATACATGTACACAAAACTGGACATTTCATATAGCAGCCCGCTTACATTTTTCAGACTTCTGAAGCTGTCAAAAAAAACTCAATAACGACCAGTCCGGAAGTTCTATACTTATACACCCAGTTAGTGTACCAACGTATCTGTTCAATATCATACATGCACGACATACCTGAGCAACCATGGGTGTGGGAAAGGGTTATTTGGCACTTTTCAAAGCTAAACTGTTTAGTGATAAAGGAATAATCAGTTTGTAAGTGAACCACCGTATCTACTTGATATAAGAAGAAAGAAAGAGCTGGAGGCTTAAAGGAATTAGGTTTTATTGCCAAATGTTTCCCTCCACATAAACTGCAGCACAAGTTCGTAGAAGGTTGACGACATGCTAATTGATCAGGACATGGGCTGCGCAACCTCACATGGTGAACTGTACAAACTCTCTAAGAATGAGATGCCATTCTGTAGTCACCATCATTATATGTCAAGCATAAAAGTGATACCTTCCAAAATTAGGTAATATTTCACATGACAGAGTTTGATTAAGCAGTACTGAGCCTCCCACTAGATATTGGAATTTATATGTATCGAAAACTGAGGGCCTTGACTGCACGGAGATAACTAGTAGTCTAGTTTCAAATGGCATGTGGCAGTAAATGACTGAAGACCCACGGTCAGGAGAAGGGAAAGGAGCGGGTCCACAAAAATGTTCAACAAAGGGTAGTGGCGAGCTCAAGTAAAATGAGAAATAGAAGTAAATTTTGTCACATGTACATCTTGCACTTGGAAAGGTGCATGAATGATGAAGGTTCTTTTTGTAGCATGATCTGAGTGGTAGAGAACATCAAAACAAGATCCAAAATAACTCACTTATTCCCCATTCACTGTAGATGTATACAAATTCTAATATATATATACATACATACATATATATATATATATATAGAGACACACACACACACACACACACACACACACACACATATATATATATATATATATATATATATATAGAGAGAGAGAGAGAGAGAGAGAGACTTGTGTAGTTCCAGAAAGATTCGAACCCGAATCCTTCTCACTCAAATACAACCATACATCATACGAATACGAGATCCATTCCGTTGAAGTTGATTTATATTATTTCAAAAATCTATAAACCCAAAATCAAGTATTTTAAATACTTATTGTCCATGTATCAAGTAGGAGAAAAACAGACAGCTTAAATAATGAGTGGATTAGTTTAACAGTGTAGAACATTTGAAACTTAAAAAATTGATTTGTAGAGTTTTTTAAATGATAACATCGTGATCAAATGACCAGATCGAGAATTTGTACGTTTAAAGAGATAGATCTAACCAACTCACTATTTTCAGTCGTCCATTTTGCGCCGCTTGATGGATGGACAAAAAGTATTCAAAACTCTTAATTTTTAATTTTTAGCTACTTCAAATAATATAGATCAACTTCAACGGAGTGGATCTTGTATTTGAATGTCGGATGTTGGTATTTGAGTGGGAAGGATCCGGACTCGAATCCTTTCAGAACTACACAAGTTTTTCTCTCTCTCTCTCTCTCTCTCTATATATATATATATATATGGGTTTCTTTATCTTAGCCGCCAGCTGAGAAAGACTCTCAGCTGCCAGTGACGTGTTGCAATATCTGTCACAGATCTGTGGTAAAGTAATAGGCGGTAATTAAGCCAAAAATTTCAAAAAAAGACCATCAATCACTTTAACTTTAGCAAAGGATCAAAATACCCTCTTTTTACTTTTAACCCAGAAAAAAAACTCATCATCCACAAATTTTCATCGGAAAAAAATTTGTGATTTTCATAAAATTTCAGTGGAAGTAATCTGGAATTAGAAATATTTAATTCATCTACATCTAATTTGATAGTGATAAAAAGATCAGATCAGGATGACGAGCAAGAAAGCAGCAGCTAAAATAAGGTAAATTTCAAGCGAAAAACTCAAGAAATTGGTTATTTAAAAAAATTATGGTTTTTTTCTATTTTGTGTTGCATTCATATAGATTTTAATCAAATATTTCACACTTTACACGTCATTTTAGTTTAGATCGCAGTTCTAACGAACAAAAAAATTGTCCTCCAGCTTCGTCTTGCGTCACCAATTTTGAAATAACCAATCACATAACAAAAACTTTGAAAACTCTTTTAATCACATTTCAAACTTTAAAATGCGATTTTCAGCCTTTTATATGTTTATTTTAGAACGAATGCGACCAAAGTCGCGGTATTTCAAAAAGACTGATTTGGTGTAAAAAGCGATTTTAATCACATTTCAAAATTTAAACTGAGACTTTCAGCTTTTTTTTAATATGTTTGTTTTAAGAAGAAAACTGCGACCAAAGTCCCAGTCTTTGAAAATAATGCTTTGAAATAAAAAGCGGTTTTAATCACATTTCAAACTTAAGATTGCGGCTTTCAGAATTTTTTTTAATATATTTGTTATAAAAACTACTGCGATCAAAGTGTCAGTCTTGAAAAATAAGGTGCCTAGAAAGACTGCGACTTTGGTCGCGATCCTTATATAACTGCGAAATTTTTTAAATTGTGACCTTTTGTTTTGATTTTTTATGCCTTAGGAATTAGACAAGAAGTGAAAGTTCGTCCCTTAAGATCAAGCCTAAAGCCAATGTGCGAATTAATAAAACGATTCAAGAATCACAGTCATTCAGATTTCATTAACGATATGAAGGACACACCCATTGGTCCTACATTCATGACATTTTACAATGAGAAATTTGAAACAGACAAGAGCTTGAAATCCAACATCAGTATTTTGAAAATAGTAGATAAATACGATAGAGATTCAAGATGCTTCGAAATTGAGGGCAAAAGAATTCAATTAATGATAGATATGGCGTTTACGTTTGGTTTACCTATCGAAGGAGCTGATTTCATTATGAAAAAAACTTGTACGTTGAAGGACATGAGTGTCATTAAATACTATTTCAGAAATATGAAGATCATAAAAATCTCAATTGAAGATGCTTTGATTGATCTTTTGATAAAAAAAAGGAGAATTGAATTAGATTTGACAGAGATGAGTAGCTGGAATAGCAAGTGATGTTGAATGAAGTAATTAAAGATAGACAAAGGCTTACAGCCTAAGACTTTACAACTTTGATAATTCTATATATGTCAGCGATATTATTTTTCTCTAGCAGTAAATGCACAGTACCTTGATATTTAGTGAAGCAGATTGCAAATATTCAGTTGATGAAAAACATATGCTCGTCTAAAGTTGTCTGGCAGACCCTCCTTGAGTCACTCGATAATTTCAGGCAAAATACATTTGAGCTACAAAGATGCTCAGTGTAAATTCTTATAAATATAATTAAACTATTGTTAAAATTGATGTTAATTGCATATATATGATCACTTATTATTTAACTGATACATTAATATCTGCTGCAGTATTGGTTATGCGAAAGAGTTGAAATTGTCGAACCAAGAACGAGAATGGAGGACAAACTTCTGAGGGCAGTAAGATGGAACTTGCACCATATTAGCAAAGCCCTAAACGATATCAATCTATCAGAGATTGAAGAAAAAAATATTATAAAACAATATAAACTATACACAAGTTAAGTATTGTTTTGTTAGTACTGCGGCTATAGTCGTTTTTCTTATAAATTGGTGATTATAAGGACTGCGATAAAAGTTGCAATTTTTAAAGCCAACATAAATTGTAGGTAAATGTTTTTTTAAGATTGCGACTGTGGTCAGTCATGATAAAACACAAATTTTCTAATGTTTTGTTAGTACTACGACTGTAGTCGCAGTCCTCAGTTGTTTACTTACATATTCTGATTCAGACTGCGACCAAAGTCTCAGTCCTGGTGAAACACAAATTTTGCTAATTTTCGGTTAAGACTGCGATTTTAGTCGCAGTTCTCAATATTTTGGTTATAATTTGGTATTTGTTTTACTTGACGTGCAGATTTTAAGTAGAATGACCAATATTTCAAGGGAGAAAAACTACAATTGTTTTGCTTTGGTAGAGAAAGAAGAAGAAATAGCTAAAGAAAATGTTGAAGATGAAATTGAAAAAGAACAAGAACTTAGAAAAAAATATTGAAGAGAGCATGACAGAAACAAATATTACAGGTTTTCTACCAGAACCAAGAGATGATAGAAGTAGAGATTTTGAGAAATGAAAATATATATCTGAAAAACAGAGTGCTTGAATTAGAAAACAAAATTGAAGAAACAAAAGAGAAAAAGGCTGAAAGAGAAAAAAGAGAAAAGATGAAAAAAGAGAAAAGAGTAGAAAAGAAGAAAGAGAAGATGAAGAAGGTCAAGGAGGAGGAAGAAGAGATGATCAGAACACCAAATATGGAGAAAGAAGAACAGGAGAAGAGGAAGGAGCCAAAGATAAAGAAGGAGAGAAAGGCGATGAAGAAGAGGAAGGATGAGGAAAAGGAAGAGGAGAAAAGAATAAAGCAAGAGAAAATTGAGAAGAAGAGGAGGAGGGGGCAGGAGGAAGAGGAGAAGGAGACGAGGAGGACGGAGGAGGAGGAAGAGGAGCAGAAGAAGAGGAAGAAAAAGGAGGAACAAGATAAGGCGAAGAGGAACGAAAAGAAGGAAGAGGAGATGGAGAAGAGGAGGATGGAGAAGAAAGAAAATGATAGAGAGAATAGGGAGGAGGATATTATGCTTGAGAAGAAAAATGCTGAGACAGTGGAAAAAAATTTTTTGAGATAAGTATCAGAGGATTAGAATTTTCAGATTTCACTCTAAACTTGACTCGAGCAATACTTGACATCAACAAAAAAAAAACTTCAGAGCTACAAACTAAAGAACAATCTCCCATTGTGGAGAAAGAAAAAGTTATCAAGAAAAATCAATGGATGTCTCCAAAGGATCTATAGATAGGGGAGTCAAAGAACGTAAAAGAGCTGAAAGAAAATGTGATGATTCCGGCTTTGTTTACCCAAAACAAACAAAAAAAACATGTAAGGAGACAATTCCACAAGCTCAGGCAGATATAACTGACCCTGACTTCGACACATGAAAAAAAGGCAAAAGTCATTCAATATTCAGGGATCTAAATGAAAGCCTTCTGCACAAATACCTGGAGCCAGAAAAATAAGCAATCATCAAGAACTTTTTTGACATAGCCACCTACGAGTTGGTGAATTTCTTTCTTGTATTTTTACAAATTCTTACATCTATCAAAAATGCTCAAATTAATATAACTGCGACCGTGGTCGTGGTTATATTATAATCAATAAATTTTTAATTCTACAAAAACTCATGCAGTTTATTAATCAAATCTCTAAAATATTTGCTATTGGTAGTGTTGTTGCATATCAGGATCCAGACAATGAAATATATGTTGTTGGAAATGACATAGAGGATCTATTGTTCAATAAGGATATAGATGCAAATGTCATTTATTTTTACATGAAGCGTTTAGAACAAAAGGGCGGTATTAAAAAATTATGCTTTCGCAGCGAAGCATGAGTAATTATGACTCTTTCATTTTTACAAAGATTACCATCTGTCAATATGCGCAAAAACAATGTGACCTTGAATGAGACTACGACTTTGACCGCAGTTCTTATTGTGATCATGCATAAATATGACTGCGACCAAGGTCGTAGTCTAATAATAATTCAATAAAGTGACCGCAGTTATATGTAATCAATAATTTTAATCTTTTAATGTTTGTTTCATCTAATATTAAAACCATGGTGTTTTATCAAAAAGAAATGATCTTAAAGAATTTTTCATAAAAAACAAAGTGAAAATTTGGAATACAGACACAGAGTACATGTTCTCTTCCCGATTAATCATAAACACAATGTTGATGATGCTGGTTCCACTAGACGCTCTTGATTTTTGACTGCCAAACACAAGAGTGAATATTTTATAACTCCTTGGTTACTGTGGATAAAATCAGCCGCGTATTAAAAATGTACCAAAGTGACGCTAGAACAATGGTAACATAATCTTAATCATATTGAATTTTTTATTTGGATTCAATTGCATTAAAACTAAATGTTATCTTTTACTTTTGTAAATACAGAAGAAAGACTAATAAAATATTTGAAGAAAATTTCAAGATGAAGATGAAGAAATGTAATATTAAGTATGCAAAATGTCTCCAATAGGCTAATAGGTAAGTTTATTTTGAAAGATTTATCAGTTTTAATTCTTTTTGAACATATTTCAGTAGTTAAAAAATTAATGTCAAATTTAATTATTTTTCATATTTCTACAGTGTTTGTTGTGCTATATATGTCTGTAAGTACATCGAGTGTATAGCATCTGGTGTACCTTCTACAGTTAATGATGTAAGTGGTAGAGCTGTAAAGAAACTGCGAGGCGAAATTGCTTACATATTACTTGCAGACAAATCAAAAAGTTGGGATGAAAAGACTGAATTGATTAGAAAAATGCAATTCGATGATTGAGATATATAATTTTTTTGTATTTTAAATGAACACATTCATTGTACAAAAATTAATGAATATATTGATTAATGAATTCTTTTGTACATATTTTTTTACTGGTAATAAGAACTGCGATCATGGTCGCATTTACTTATAAATTAGATATTATTATAACTGCGACAACATTAGCAGTCATATTGTACGATGAAATGTCATTTTAAATGAACTGCGACTATGGTCGTAGTATGAAATGTTTAGTTCTTATTGTACATTAAAACTGCGACCAAGATCGCAGAACACAAACAATATATAAAAATTGCTCTCATCAAGCATTGCGACCATAGTCGCAGTACTTGTTCACAATCTGCACATTACAATATTTTTTTAGTTTATAAAATGCGACACAGGCCGCAGTCCTAACAATCAAACATTCTCAAACTAGATTAGCACTGCGACCGTGAACGTAGTCCTTATATAACACAACTTTCAATCCTATATTATGAATGCGACCCTAATCGCAGTCATTAAAATCCTGTCTACCCTGAAACTGTGACTTTAGTTGCAGTCCTCACAAAACGCTAGTAAAATTAATCAGGATAAAGTTAAAGTATTGCATTATAGTAAAATTAAATATCTGAAATGAAACAATCAATAAAAGTTAATTTATAGTTTATATCATAAAATTCTGAAAAAAAAAGTACGTTTGGGGTTCTCCCGCCATAAATGCTTCAATTAAATATTTAATTATTTTTATCCCTTTTTCGAATTCTCAACCGTCACCTCTAATACGTATTGTTATTGTTCACGTCGTTTCAGAGTATTGTCCTTTTTGGTGTGCCTGTAAGTAATATATATTAAAGATCTAATTTCTAAAAATTTGTGTTGTTCTTTGACAATTTAATTTCTAAACTTCATCACGAAATTTATGCTTGAATCATGTATTCTCCTTCTTCCTCCGAACAATCTAATTTCAACTTCACTAATTCTCCATAAGTCCTCTCTTTCTCCAAGGGATTCTAATGATTCTAATAGCAGTTTAGACTTCTCTCTTTTTGATTATCTCCTTCCGTCAAATAATGATGTTTCTGATCCTACACTTCATGAGGAGGATCAAGTTCTGTTGGGGCCTGGTGAGGAGCTTATTATTCCTATGCCACTTTACGAAGACATGCTTGATAAAAGCATGTCCTCTGATGCTGAAGGCGCGTTTTCTTCCAGCATGTCCTCTGAAGGTTCTTCTCGATACGGACCGGAGGAAGAACTAAGTACAAACAACCCATGCTGAGAGTTTTTCGACGAACCAAAGTACCCTTCAAAAGAGGTGGAAATTGAGGAGGTCGGCAAGGGAGAAGAGGAAAGTGAGGAAGAGGTAGACCAGGAGAATGAAAAAGACAATTTTGATTATGATGGTGATGACGAGGACTAGGATTTTATGTTCTTTTGATAATCACTTTCTTTTGTCTTCTTTTTAGAGCTTCTAATGCTCTGTTTGTAAAGTCTCTTTCTGACCATATGATATGTTATAAATAAAATTTCCTTCTTACTGAAAATGTTCTTCCACGCTTTTTAAATACATGTACAAGTATGATCTTCCATGCTTTCTAATTCACAGTGATCACAAAACTTTGAAAAACAGTGATTTTATAAATACTATGACTATGGTCGCAATCCTCATAGATACGTTATAATTTACGTCATCATACGATGACAAATATATTCATGTACTACAAACAGTTGCAAATTTTTATTAAGAATGCACTATGGTCGCATTATATAATTAAAAATGCAAAGTTCTCATTGTGCATCCGAACTGTGACTAAGGTCGCAGTAAACAAATAATATATAAAACTATATTAGGACAGCAACTCTATTTGCAGTCAGTAAAATCATACGACTGTGATCACAGTCTTCAGTTAAATATATTCTATCAAGTAAAATACTGCGACTATGGTCGCAGTCTATAGTTAATTATATTTTATATTGATACTGCGATCATAGTCACAGTCCTCACAAAACACTATAGTTCATTATATTCAATCAAATAAAAAACTGCGACTATGGTCGCAGTGTGTAAACAGAAATAGTTTGTTGATGATGATTTACTCATGTGAATAGAGCAAAGGGCAGGTTTAGATTAGTCTTGTATGTGGTATTAAACACTACCACATCAGAAAAACTTAAATAAGATCTTGTTCTTCTATCGGCCCAAAAGACACTTCTTAGTGTGCATACATAATCAACCTCACAGACAAATAAAAATTATGGATGTCTCTGTAATATCCTAAAACTAGGTGATATTATAAGGCATTAATTAAATAAATAAATAAATAGAAAAGGCAACAATTAGGGTTAAGAAAAACATATTATTTTTAATAGTAAATATTGTGACCTAAAGCTCATAACTTAACTTACTATCCAATAGGGTTTAAATTTTCATACCCAAACCCAATAAGAAACCCAACTCAAATAGAATTTTTTTCTTAATTCCATATCCCTTTAAATCCAAGAATATCCAAAGAATAAAAACAAACAAAAACCATTTAAAATTTGTGGAAAATCCTCCCTTATCCTGAAACACCCCAAAATCAAGTTCAAACTAATAAATAAGCATTCAAATTTATGAGCATATCTAAATCCTAACTAAAAAACAATTTAAACTTAAACTAAACACTAGAAAAACATGATAAAACTAATCTTATATGATCATTTATAAACAAATCTGAAATTAATTCATCAAAAAAAAAACAATCTACTCCAGGGGGAGGAGAAGATCATTACTCATCAAGATTTAGAGTTGATCATCAATAAGGCAAGTACCTAGTTATCGTGCCTAGAACTATCTTACTGTTGTAATTTTTGTGCTTTTTTAGTAATTAATGATAACTTAGATATTTTCAAATAATGCGTTCGATTATTAGTAGCATATGTTCTCATTAACGGTGGGAAAAAAAGGGGTTTCCGCACAGGACCACTACTTATGCTCAAGTATATTTTCTTTTAATGCTTGTGATGAAAGGAAGTACGAGTTGCCAAAATTCTGGATATGTATTTTCTGATGTCTTCCATGCTTTCATTTGCATTTGAGAAGTTTGCCCTAATTTCATAATCTTCCATCCTATTTTGATGGTCTTTCTGGCATCTGTCTACTTGAAAACGTAGAAACATGGAGTATTTCATTTATTACTCTTCGGGGGGGAAAAAACCTGAGTTACTTGTGTGATTATTGCCTGAACGAAAAGGATCAAACACCAAGTGCAAATGTCCAAATTCAGCCACAATAAAATTGTGCAATTCAGCCATAGAAAAATTGTATCCATTTTAAAGGTCAAGATCCATCCAATTTTACAACATATTCCAGTAGCTTTAGCATGTAATAGACCCTAGTATCCAATTTGAACGACGACAAGCTAGAAATTAAGATGAGATAATTAATAATAAATACTACTAGACCAAAACACATTTGATATATTTTTTCAGAGAAAGGACGAAGCCTCAACTTGAAGGCCCTAACCCAATGTATAAACTGTTATATATACTAACACCTTCATGCTCCTCTCTGTGATTGGATGGCTGATAGGATACAAGATTCCAAAGGGATGAGAAACACTAGGTTATTATTTGATAAAGGGTTTACTTTTGTGCCGTTTGGATTTATTGCAAATTATTTATGGGATAATTATTAGGTATCTGATATCAAAGGAGTGTTTCTGTATGTGAAGGTAAGGTGAAGGGTGGTAAAAACCTGCCCTATGGGCTTAGCATTTTTAGTTCAGTAGCATAGGAGCATGGTTCCAAAATTTCTTTCACTAACAGAGAGACTATAATTAGGGGGAAGATGATTAGATCCATAGGATAATGGCATATTGAGAAGAAATCGAAAAGTGATATATATAGTTCCTGTCTTAATTTGTCAAAGTAAGAGACGTCGTGCTTACATAAAAATAGTATAGAACATATATATAAATATAACTGAATTTTTATTTAATCATGGCAAGAAGCCCTCCTTCAAATTTTGTTAACGTTGGCATCTTATGGGCTAATTAAATAATCTTTCATAGGTCTTTACTTTTCTACTTAACTCTTCTTTTCAACAGTATCAATATCATGCTCTGCACTATGCTTCTCCTTTTGTTTGTTATTGGGACTGCTCTAAGTAGTGTCGTCTTCCCACACCATGTTTCTTATTACTTGTCCAAGAGAATAATCAGGACTTGAGTTCAACCTTTGAACTTTGCTTGTCAAAACAAAGACTACTGTAATTAGAGGTCATCGATGGGGCATTCTTGGATTGTATTCTATAAACTAAATTAAATTTCTAGCCTCTAAATTTAAATCCTGAACTTGATCATTGATAAATTGGGACATGTTATTGTTCGATGCTAGATTTTCGTGCATGTTATTAATGTTGTTTCAAGTTAAATACTTGTATAAATCATAATTGAACCATTTGCTACATGATGACAAATAACCAACATGATTGATCTCTTTCAGTAGAAAGACACCATGTTATAGGAATTACCATATGAACATCTTGGACATGAATATGAACATGAACATGACAACTTGAATGACATGGATAATGCTTGCGTGAAGCATATACTTGGAATTACTTGAGAAAATAGTACATGGTGATTATATGAGCTTGACAAGAACATGGTGACATGATTATTCTTGGTATTTGGTTCACGTAAAGGATATTCATGCTCTATAATAAAATTTGATTACAAAAATGATGAAACACGGGCTAATATGGGGAAAATTGATAGTGAAAACTGAGAAAGTGTAACTTGAGTACCCTACCTGAGTACAAGGTATTGTGGTGTTTATTTTACATAGTGCAGTCACTTTGTGACATGGGTTATTGATGAGCTCATTCTACTTATATAACTACTATACTATATTACTCCCTGGCATGATATTCCGCTGGGATACATGGATATTTTTTTCACTAGCAGTTTTCAAATAACGATAATCATTGATTGATATGCGAAAATAGGCTGTGAAATGGGACGCAGTCGCTTTTGCGTCTCAGAGCCCAATTGACATGCGTAGTAGGCGTAGGATGGGGTACATTCTACAGTTCTACTACACGTAAAAGTTGGGACAGTCTCACCTAATTATAACCCTAAGGACATATCTACAATTAACTTTGTTGTGTGTCTCTTATGATAATTGCTACTGTTTGTTTATTTAATGGCTACTTTATTTTGATCGCTTCATGCTTCAAAATGCACTTATGCTTCTGTGAATGTCTGCTTATCATCGTGACTTGAATATTGAATGACTAGTTTCAATGATAAACTTATGCTACAAATACTTGGTGGTGTTTATGAAAATAAGTATCATATAACTGCATATTGCATGTTCTTTCCTTTATCATATACTTCTGTGTGCTCTGCACATACTGCATATTTCTTTCCTTTGTTTGTACTTGTCGGGAGTTTTCTGACTCCCCGAAGTTTGCTTACCTAAATAGTACAGAGCTCGTGGAGACACTGGCTGGAGACGAGGAGTACTACGAGGAGCCTGCTGGAGCCCAGTAGAAGCTGGGAGACTGCTTTTAGTTATTACTTTCATAAACGTATGAATAAAGAGAGAGTTTGGACTCATTTCTTAGTATTGAGATTTGTACCAGTTATTTGATTTTGAACCATTTTAGTCGAACAAATCTTTGATTAGTTTTGTTTCATGTATGTGTACTTTATTTGGACTTGATATGTATATGCAGTAGAAAAGAAAAAATAATATAATTTGCAGGTTAGAGACTTAGCATGCTCTTTGGAGTGTCGACGGTCCAAGTCACATGCTTATCTCGCTTTAATGGGAAGCGGGGTGTGACAGTCTCCCTCCTATCTTGAAAAAAAAATCTGATGATAGAATGAACTCGTGGCCAATGTTTTTGCTCTTATATCAGATATAATCAAAGCATTGTTGTGCGCTTACTTGTTCACAATCTTCTCCAAGATTCATTGGATTAATCACCGGGCAATATTAGAAGGACGCATTCCTACATCATCCAAATTGATCATAATGGCTCTGCTCATTTTTTATCGATGTATCTGATGAGAGTAAAAGTGATGCATCTTATCGAGGCTTAATAATACATGTGAATGTGAGTCATCAAACTTGGTGACCTTCCAAAATCTTTTGTCTGGTAATAAACACAGCTGAATATACATCTCAGTAGGACAATGAACTCTACTATCAATATGACAGTTGACGGTAAGCCTTTCTCGTCTTTTATCCCCAGCCTCTTTACGCTCTCCTTATTGCAAGGATATTTTCTACAAATAACTTCATATTGAGGCCTCTGTGATTTATCTATTCTTTTTTTCTTCACTCCGAATCTCATGTTCCTTGCATACGCATTGTAGAAGTTGTATGTCTCATCATCTGATGCAAATTTCTTTTCTACAAAAATATGCTTTCATACATGTCACTATGCAAATTCATTTCCTACAAAAAATAAGTTCACTTCCATTTAACAGAGTTTACAACCATGCAAAATTATTGGATTAAAAGACAAAATAAGAAAGGATTGTGACTAAGGTCGCAGTTCTAATATAAAGTATTGCGACTAAGATCGCAGTTTATAATCATGCAACGAAAAATCAAACCACAAAGAATTATGACTAAGCTCGCAGTCCTAATATAAGATGGAAAATTATTTTATTGAGCACTGCAAGTTTAGTCGCATTACTAAAAACTTATAATATCTGCATCTAAGAAAGTAATCAAGTATTCAAATTGCTTTAGGACTGCGATTAAGATCGCATTATCACTACAGAAAAAATAAAAAATTATTTATGAGGACTACAACCAAGGTCGCATTCTTCATATGAATCTTGTGAGTGTGACTGAAGGTTGCAGTCTCAATATAAATATAAAATTCATTTTTCTATAAGGACTGTGAACAACAATGACATAAATAATACATAAATATGAAAAAATAATTTAATCTCTACCTCAGCATCTAAAGTTCTCTCTGTTCTTGCTGTTGTTTTGTTCGTTGCTGCAGTTGTACTTGAAGAGACCGAATTCATATTGAGTTGGGGGAAAGTGGGCGCGTCGGCAGCGAGATGGGTCATGAGAGAGGAATTATGGCTAGGGTTCGACATCAAGAAGGATAGGGTGCTGAGGTACATGGCGAGACAGATCTGATAGAAGGAGATATATGATCGAGAGGAAGAGACCAATGGAGATCTAATCGATGAAATCTGAAAAAGAGATAGGGTGTTTGCGAACTCGAAATCCAGATCTGGACGCGAGAGATAGAGAGAAAATAATGATAGAGAATATAAAGCTCATCCCAAGAAAACTCATTTTTGAAAAGCGGGGTCTTTTAGTAATTATAGTTTTTTCTTGAAATGCAGGATCTTTTTGAAGATTATCCAGGTCTGTGGTAAAGATTCAAATATGTCGCCGCCAGCTGAAAGACTCTCAATTGGCGGTCGAGGTACATTTTTCTCTCATATATATATATATATATATATATATATATATATATATATATATATATATATATATATATATATATAGAGAAAGACTTAGGTACATGCGGAATGATTTGAGCATGAATCATTCCCACTCAAGCTTAATCACACAACATTCAAATACAAGATCCACTCCGTTAAAATTGATCTACATTGTTTAAAGTAGCTAAAAATAAAAACCAAGTATTTTGAATAGTTTTTGTGATGAAAACATCTGAGCCTTAATTTTTATTTGTATTTTAGTGTATTTCTTACTGTATTTACTTGTATTTTCTTTTGTATTTACATGTATTTCAGTTGTGTGAGAGTGGTGATAGTGGGTAGTTATTAGATTGTGCAGTGGGTAGTTGTATGGTAGTTGTAACTTGTAGCCTATATGAGGCACTTGTTTGGGAATGAATGGATAAAATTTGAAATCTCTCTTTTGGTCTCCTCTCTTCTCCTTCCGTTCTCTCTGTCCTCTCTATTTTCTAATGAAAAACTCAAAGACAAAGGATTCTCTTAACTGCACTCTCTTTTCCATGTCTCCTTCGCTATCTTATCTCCTCCCTCTCCTCTTTTACTGTAAACTGAGTTCTCAATTCAGCTTTGTTTGGGCAGAAACCTGCCTTTGGAGGATTTGGTTCAACCCTTAGTCAATCAAGCCCATTTGCACAGGAACGTCATTTGGGGTTTCAAGTAATCCAGCATTTGGCTTCCCCTCAACATTCAACAACATCAGCAATAACAAACCTACATCATCAGCCAAGCAACAGCAGCAAGCAGCTTGCAACAGCAACAAGAGCAAGCAGCAAATACAGCGGCAGCGGCAGAATTCAACAACAGCAGCGACAACAGTAGCAGTAGCAGAAGCAATAGCAGCAACAGCAGTTCGCAGCACCAACAGCAGCAGTTCGCAGCAACAGCAGTACAAAGTAACAGCAGCAGAACAGCAACGAAGCGGCAACAGTGAAGGAACAGCTGCAGAATCAGCATAGGCAGCAACAACACTGGAATAGTAGCAGTAGCCTAATTCCTGCCTTGTCACTTGACCAACACTTACAAATCTAAAATTGAATTGGTTTCGCCTCTCTTGGAGTACAACGACGAGTTCTTTATCTGTGAGTCTATTTCAACACAATATAATTATTAGCAGGATTATGTATCAGTTAAATCATCTCTAAAGTATTATCCTTATTTCATGCTATCCCCTATATCGTGAGATGTGTAAGTCCGTAAATTGTGATTGTTTATCTTGAAATTGACTTTAGAACTTATCCTGCATAATATAGGTATTGTTGTTAATTTCATTAATATTAGAAATATGCAACACGACGCTTACAATCTCTTATTTTAATTCATTTGCAACATTATTAGTTTTTAATTGTTTTCCTGCCGAAAATCGTTTTATTTGGTTAAACGTAGTGACTTCAAGTATATCACTGGTTCCCTGCATGGCACTCACCTACCGTTTCACATCATTTTGTTCATCCATCAAGTAGGCGCAAATGAACAGTTAAAATAGTGAGTTGATTAGTTTAACGGTGTATAATATTTGAAACCTAAAAAAATTAGTATGTGAGATTTTTTAAATGTTTAGATCATGATCAAATGATCGGATTGAGAATTTATACGTCTAAAGTCATAGATCTAAGTAAAATGCTATTTTCAGTCATCCATTTTGCGCTTACTTGATGGATGGGCAAAAAGTATTCAAAATATTTGATTTTAGTTTTAAGTTACTTTAAACAATGGAGATCAACTTCAATAGAGTAAATCTTGTATTTGAATGTCGTGGGATTAAGTTTGAGTAGAAAAATTCGGGCTCGAATCCTTCCATATGTACCCAAGTTAATCTCTCTCTACATCTATATCTATATATATAGATATGTGTCATTTCGAAAAGATTCGCGACCAAATCCTTCCCACTCAAATACAACTCTACGACATCTGAATGCAAGATTCATTCTCTGAAGTTGACCTACATTATTTCAACTAACTAAAAATCAAAAATCATGAATTTTGAATACTTTTTGTACATCCTCATGTATGCGCAAAATGGACGGTCGAAAATAATGTATTGCTTAGATCTACATTTTTAGACATACATATTTTCGATCCAACCATTTCATCATGATCTAAACACTTAAAAACCCACACGCACTAATTTTTGTTAGATTTTAAATATTCTACAGCGTTAAACTAACAATTCACAATTTTGGTCGTCCATTTTGCGCTTACTTGATGGATGGGCAAAAAGTTTTCAAATACATGATTTATGATTTTTAGTTACTTGAAAATAATGTAGATCAACTTCAATGGAATGAATCTTTCATTCGGATGTCGTAGGGTTGTGTTTGAGTAGGAAGGATTTGGCCTCGAATCCTTCCGGAATGACACAAGTATATTTCTCTCTAACCAACTCACTATTTTGGCCGTCCACTTTGTGTCATTTCGGAAGGATTCAAGGTTGAATCCTTCTCACTCAAATACAAGCATAAGACATCCAGATTCAAGATCCACTCCGTTGAAGTTGATCTACATTATTGATCTACATTATTTCAAGTAACTAAAAATTAAAAATCATGTATTTTGAAAACTTTTTGCCTATCCATCAAGTAGGCGCAAATAAACGGCTGAAAATAGCATATTGTTGATATCTACGTCTTTAGACATACAAATTCTCGATTCGATCATTTCAATCATGATCTAACACTTAAAAACTCTCATATACCATTTTTTGTTAAATTTCAAGTATTTCACACCGTTAAACTAACCAACTCACTATTTCGGCCATCTATTTTGTGCCTACTTGATGAATGGGCAAAATGTATTCAAAATACATGCTTTTTGCTTTTTAGTTACTTGAAATAATGTAGAATAACTTCAACAGAGTGGATTTTGCATTCGAATGTTGTAGGATTGTATTTAAGTGGGAAGGATTCGGTCTCGAATCCTTCCGAAATGACACAAGTCTATATATAGACACAGACACACACTTAGATTCTTTGGGAAAGATTTGAGCATGAATCCTTCACATTCGAATTCAATGTTGTGATATTCAAATATAAGATTCACTCCGTTGAACTTGATCTACATTACTAAAGTTACTAAAAACCAAAAATAAGTGTTTTCAATACTTTTTGCAATTCATCAAGTGGGCACAAAATGAACTGTCAAAATAGCGAGTTGATTAATTTAACATTGTAGAATATTTGAAACCTAACAAAAGTTAATGTGTGAGGATTTTAAATGTTTAGATCATGATCAAATGGTCGGATCGAGAATTTGTATATCTGAAGTCATAGATCTAATTAGCATGCTACTTTCGATCGTCCATTTTGTACCAATTTGATGAATAAGCAAAAATATTCAAAACTCTTAATTTTTGATCTTTTAGTTACTTTAAATAATGTAATTCAACTTCAACAGAGTAAATCTTGCGTTTGAATGTCGTAGTATTGAATTTGAGTGGGAATGATTCATGCTCAAATCTTTCCGAAAGTAGCCATATATATTATATATATATATATATATAAAGAGAGAGAGACTCGTGTCATTCTGGAAAATTTTGATGTCAAATCCTTTCCACTCAAATAAAACTATACGACATCTGAATGCAAGGTCCATTCTGTTGAAGTTGATCTACATTATTTTAAGTAGCTAAAAACCAAAAATCATGAATTTTGAATACTTTTTGCCCATCCATCAAGTAGACGCAAAATGGACGGCCGAAAATAGCAATACAAATTCTCAATCCGACCATTCCATCATGATCTAAACACTTAAAAACCCTCACACACCAATTTGGTTGACCATTTTGCGCATGCTTGAATGGATGGGCAAAAGGTATTCAAAATACATGATTTTTAGTTTTTAATTACTTGAAATAATATAGATCAACTTCAACAGAGAGGATCTTGCATTCGGATGTCGTAGGGTTTTATTTGAGTGGGAAAGATTCGACCTCGAATCATTCCGGAATGACACAAGTCTCTCTCTCTCTCCACACACACACACAACACACACACACATTCTCTGGTTGTAGATAACTTTTGTTCCTAGGGTTGTCATTTGCATGCTTTTTATTGCAAGGAAAAGCAGATTCTCATTTGGCAAGAAGACATACCCTGGACGACTCAACTATGAAAACATGTTGTTGGAGCATTAACTTTTAAGACCAAGTTTTCCTTTACTCCTTGAAAATTATATAAACAAGAGATCAAGTTCTATTCAAGCTGTTTATTGTTACAAGAGAGGGGTTCAGAGAGCTTTGCTGAACTCTTCCAAGTTCGGGGAGGCTCATGGATTGTGTTATTGTTTTAAGTCACAAAGTCGGTATATTTAGATTTGGACCTTTGGCATATATATGCCATATAGCGATGAATGTGATTTCGAGAGCATGTCTTATCATCTTACTTCTTTATCTAGAAATCTTTCAAGTCTAGGGGCATTGGGACAGTTGCCCCTTGGTTGCCTCATTTTGAACCGCATGAATGGAAATGGTAGACGTATGTACACCCACCAATCGACCTTCGTGGTTTTACTCTCCTCAATTGCTCATAGTGCTCACCAGATAATTGATCTCAGGTCAACAACTAGCAGTTTGGACACTTCATGTTCGCTTACATGAAACCACAGTGAAGCATGAAGTCATCAATCGTGAACGATGATATCACCAAACCAGTTAATCTAGCCACATTTTAGATAAAAGATATGTGTTCTAAAGTAAAGATCTAAATCTATTTTATCACTAGTAGGCAAACTGGTTAAGCTGGTTATTCATTAATATTGCACCATTTCTCTCATCAGTTAAATGCATTTTAGATTGTTAATGATGAGACTTGAACCCTAAATTTGTGGGGGGTGCAGGAACATACCAGACATGCACATGCACGCAAATCCTATAATTCTGCAAGTCCGCACAAGAACACATGCGCGCACATACGTATGGGTTTATAGGCGTCCCTCTGTCAGGTTTGGCACTCACCCTATTAGATATATTTCCAATACTCAGATGCATTACACCCTCAGGTGTCCAAGTAACCAAGTTAGCTGGTTGTGAACACTAAGTCAATTCCTATCTGTAGCTATCTTGAGTTTGATCATGCCCATGGACTTGGATGCTAATAATGATGACAACAACAAAATATTCACATTTATATACTGCAATAATGAATAGCTAACTCAATGAATAAAGATTGGATCTGAAACAATTAGTTTGATACCTTCCTTCTTTGTCTCAAAAAAAATCACCTTCCTTCTTTATAAAAGAAAAGAAAATTACCCTCCTATAAATTATTTTTCACTTTGTTCTTTTTTTCATTTATTCAAGTACTAATACTTCTGATGACAAAGGGAATTAGGCCTACATCTTTGAGTTATTTCCATGGTTAGGTCCTTGGTGTAAAAGTTAAGCTCGGTATAATGCATCACAATTGCAATCGCCAAGCTATTAAACACTGATGTGTTACTAACACTTGGAAAAAAACTTGGATTTTCACGTCTTCATCTTGAATAAGATAGGTGAATATTTTGACTTGTCTCTCTCTGTAGAACCACATATTTTAAACTCTTATTCAATTTTAAGAAAACCATTTTGCTGCCAGTGAAAACGTCTCATCATTTAAATAATCATACTTCTTCAAAATAGGAAAGAAATAGCCTAATAGCTTGGTTGGCAGGTAACGAAAAGCTAACTTCAACACAAGTCATAGGCTAAGATGTCTGCGTGTTTGGAGAATGGATCAATAATGCCACCTTTTCACATATAATATATTATGGCGTACTCAGAAAAGGTTCTGATAAATTCACCAGAAATTTGCGGTGTAATCTACAGTAGATGTAGTTCAATTTTCAGCGACATCGCAGGACTCGTAAAAGATCCTATAGGTCCGTTATCTCTAGCACACCGATGCCCACAAGTACTGTAGTCACATCCACCATCTGACTGAGCAGATTGATTGTCCAAACACAGACTTTAAAACTTTGAAAGCAAATAAACCTAGACTCTTACACATTAATGAATGAAAATGATGACAAACTGCCCTGTAGAAAAGAAATTAACAATCGAGAATTTGAGGGAACAAGGTACCGCACCTGGATATGACTGTATTTCTTGTGTCGAGCAGCCATAATCAATCCATCTTCTGTCCATGCTGTGATCTCAAGAACATCATTGGGAAAGCTATCGTTTTCAATTACAAGACTATGGTATCTAGCAGCAGTGAAAGGGCTGCAAAGCAATGACAAAAACAACTACCATGTTACCATCTCAGTTAAATGTTCATACTTATGTGATTATGTCAATTTTTAAAACCATGAAAAGAACTCAAATATAAAATATAATGAAAAACTATCAAGATTTTTCTTTAAACTTCCCGCTAATGCAAAGAGATGAATGCATGAATCCATAACCTAATTGCTATATGAAGAAAAATTTGCAGGATATAGGATGAATATTGATCAATAGGAACCAAGATACTAGCCAATTCTATCTCCTGCCCCGCAATGACAACTTGATTATTCCGCAGTGCATGGTTTGAACACAAGTTTTGTTCATGATGCATGTGCATTGACCCACCATAAGTTTCTTTCTTGTGATTAAGGTATTTCACAGGTAGATTAAGATGGCTAGAGATGAGTATTCTTGTTCGGATAGAATATTGTGGCCAATTTGTCTGAGGGTGTATCCACAAGCTAAATGTTTAGCTCTGCACACAATTGCGAACATTTTCCAAGGAAAAATAAGTCGTGGATATCACGAAGACAATACTGCACCACACATTACCTTTTCAGTAATCATGAATTAGACAACTTCAATAAAGACAACATCTCAACTTTCTCGTAGATGTGTCACACTTTCACCCAGTCACCAATAGACGATGCTTCAATTTGAAGTGCAACGTCTTGCTTACTTCAGTTGCTACAAAAATTACTTAGGTACTGCCTGATAACCAGGGAAGAAGCTTTCCTGAAACGAAACATATGTGGTCAATTTTCTTCCTTCGCCGGCCATCCTTCTGCTGAAAACCAAGCTTTTAATGAGAGATATAAGAGGATTTATCCAATGTCTCCTAGGCACATACATACTGGCCTCAGTGTCCTCTTGTATAGCATCTCTCATAAAACATTGACTAGCTACTTGTCCAGTTCTTTCAATATCTCGAAACTGCACTAGGTGGCCACTTCCCAATGTATTCTCACATCCAATACATTGGATAAAAACTCTGTATCAAGGAAAAATTCTTGCTACTTCAATGTGT
Organism: Agave tequilana; assembly: GCA_038442645.1. NCBI lineage: Eukaryota > Viridiplantae > Streptophyta > Magnoliopsida > Asparagales > Asparagaceae > Agave > Agave tequilana. The sequence goes on along the minus strand of JAVJIF010033578.1, from coordinate 17,398 downwards.
AAAAGTACAAGGTATGGCTCCTTTATTGCCAAAACGTTTTCACTCCCATCACATCACATTATTTTGAAGGTAAAATCTAACACCCATGCCAAGCTTCTATAATCTCAAACAATCCTCTCCATGTTGCTAATTAACAAATAACTTTGTGCTTTTGGAAGATTTTTAGCATAGAAATCTAAGGGAGAGGATTGAAACATTAAAATAAGTATTGTAAAAACAATTCATCTTTCCCATATGAAGAAATAGCTAAGCCCACCCTCTACTTCTGATGCTTCATATCATCCAACATATACCGCCTTTTCAAACATATCAGAGTGAAATAACGTCTTTTTGCGCTCCTGATAGTATATCACAATCATGCCTTCATTTTCTCAGATTTGATTTTGCAATGAACACAAAACATACAGTTTAAAACCATTATTCTTCACTCAAATATAGAGATTCCTATAATAAGTTTGTATGCTACCAACACAAGGCATTGGTATTACAAACCATGTACCCATGTATCAGATTGTGTGCCCACTACTCCCTTTGTCTTCTAGTGGCACACAGCAAATGTGGCTGGTTGCCTTTGATCCTAAATCAATGTTTAAATATCCACAATGTCAATGTGCCTTCCTCCTATGAATATGCATTTCAATTGAGGATGGCATGAACTACGAAGTTATTAAAAATCACTTCAGGAAGTAAATTAACTGTCCATGTTAACATTTAAATAATTCTTGCATCTCATCAAGCATTCAAATTTTACCAGACATTCTCTATCTTCTCTCTCTCTCTTTCATCATTGGATGCTGAAATTAGACACATGTGCAGCTTTGCATGATAATACATTTTAAAATGCTTCTTTAGGGAACAGCTACAATAACATCAACTAAGCTCTTATCCCATTTTTTTGGGGTTGCTGCATGAATTATTTTCTTCCATTCAGCTCTATTAAGAGTCATTTCCTCACTAATACAAGCATTAACATATCCTTCCTAATTCTCTCCAGTCAAGTTCGGAAGAGAATACGAACAGCTCTAGTACTTATTTGGTATATCATCAAGGTCATGGTTTTAAGATGTGGACTGTGCCAAGGTTATTGAGAAGTAAAATTCAAAAGAACATTTGTCATCCTTCTTGACATTTGCAGCTCAGGAAACTTGAAAAAAAAAGTATAAATTGCAAGAAAGGAACAAAAGTATAAATTGGTTTCAGTCATAAGAAGCTAAAGAAGACAATATATAAAGGTTTCAATAATTAGCTTCAGGACCTACATGTGCTTGCTAGATCTCATCCATCTCATATCTCCTCCCAGGTCTGACATTTAAAAAACGAATAAATAGTAACTTGGGTATAATATGCTATAAAGGATAGGACTTGGGACCCATCTTAGGTTTTTAGATTTGTTACTTATGAATAAATAGTAGGAATATATGACAAACAAGATACTGCCAGTAGGTTTGTGCAAACGAGTAGATCCATTCTGATGTATACTGCAATTGATAAATAACATATTAAAAGAATAACATGTAATGCTTTATGGCTCCCTGATGGAAATCACTTTTAGTTGCTTTCTAGTGTAGTCTTTTTATTTGTTTTTATTGTAGAGCTTTATTGTTTAGTCCCACATCGCTTGTGATGGAAAATTTTACTTTATAGTAACATATTTAAAGAGACTCAACTCCATGAATAAGGTAGACAATGAATTAATTAAATTTTTCAGTTAAAATTTCAGAACTCTTGAGTTCTTGAGATTGGGTTGTGAAGCTTTTGGTGTAAGGGATGTGAAGCCCGTGATGCAAGGCGTGTGAAGCCCAAAATCTATCTGGTTCTTATCTCTATTTCTTAAATTCTAATTCCCTTATTTATTTTCTTGTCAAAACTCTAATTTTTTATTTCTTTGATTTGAAGGTGATTGTGATCCTCCCGCATTACATCAGTTTGGTATCAGAGCTTTGGTCTCAATCTCCTTCCAAATTTTCTTCCGCCTCTCCAAAACCCTAGATCTAGATCCCTAGATTTACTCTCCCCCCCCCAAAAAATACATTGTTCATTGACGGTAGTGTTCATCGGCAGTGTTCATCGATGGCACTATTTATCGACATTGTTCATAGGCATTATTTGCTACAGAGCACAGCCGTAATCGGAGTCTATTTCTCACTCATTTGGAGTCTGATTCGAGTTTCTCCTGAAGTGTCAGGTTCATGATTGAGCCTCAAAGCTACTGAAAGAATTTGCAGCATTATGGTAGCAGATCCGACCTCCACAAGTCCGTGCTTGGTACCAGTACAATTCATGTAGCAGTTCGGCAACATTTAAGGACCCATTTTCAGCCCGATTCGAGCCATATTCTAGTGTTGAGACCTTTGGGGTAACTTCTAACTTGTGAATTGAATTTTCTTAATGGGCTTTTATTTTTGTAGTCGGTGCATATATCATGATGGTGATGACAAGGAAGTTGAACGGGATATGTATGCAGTTATCCCGTATTTTTGGGGTTCTAATAATCATGATGAGTATGAAAAGTGGAACTATCTTGAAGAATTTTTCAGTTATTCATCCTTGAGACCTGAGCAGAAGTGTCACTATGCCCAAATGAAGCTGGCTGAAGAAACTTATTGGTGATGAAAAGATAACCATATCGACTGTTAATATTAGTTTGTCTTACAAGATCTTCGTATCTGGTATGCTCCACACCTCGAGATGCGATAATTCAACAATCTAGTCACTGAATGTAAGGAGCTTCTACCTAGCGTGAGGAAGATTTTAGAAAGCAAGGCAGCAGAAGTTGTTAAAAATCCAGAACAAGAGCCAGAAGTTGATGATGAGCCAGAGCCAAGGCCAGAAATTATTGCTGAGTTGGTGTCACCGCAAGAAAAAAATTCCTCACAGCACATAAAAGTTGTAAAGATGGCTATTGAGATCCTTATAAATCTTCCACCAGAGTCTATTGTAGAGCTAGTATCATCTTTGACAGCTATGAGGGGCTCATTATCATTAAGATCGCCTGATAAGTACGACCATTTGCAGATATGTTTATAAGAGATAGTTCACAGAAGATCAGGCTACTTATGGTACAAAGTGCAGTCGTTTAGTTTTCATCATAAATGAGTCACAAATTTCTGCTACATGTGATTGGCTCGACCTACCATCATTCACATTCGATCTGTCACATAAATCAGTTTCACTTCCACCACCTTGGTTCAGCTATGATGTGGCAGTGCTATTTCCCCCGACCACCACCTTGGCCTGATTGAGGATGTGTGATAAAGTTCAACTCGGTTGTACTTGCCTTGCTGCTATCATTGCATTCACCAGAGATGAATGCTTTCAAGCCGGTGAGAATTGATAGGAATCACTTTGTTACTTTCTATTGTAGTCTTTTTAATTGTTTTCATTGTAAGATTTTATTGTTTAGTCTCACATCGCTTTGTAGTAGCCTATTTAAATAGGTTTAACTCAATGAATAAAATAGACCAATGAATGAATTAAATTTTTCAGTTAAAATTTCAAAACTCTTGAGTTCTTGAGATTGGGTTGTGAAGCCCGTGGTGCAAGGGTTGCGAAGCCAAAAAACTATTCGGTTCTTATCTCTATTTCTTAAACCCTAATTTCCCTTATTTATTTTCTTGTTAAAATCCTACTTTTCTATTTCTTTGATTTGAAGGTGATTATGATCCTCCCGTATTACATCACTCCCAATACTAGGCAATTAACAAACAATTTATCCAAAAAATGATTTTAACTGAAAAAGTGAATGTTAAGATAGACAAGAAGCAATAGGATAAAGATAGGATTGGAATGATCAAATGAATGCACGTGTAGAAAGATAGAATGGTGTTAATTGAGGATAAGATGCTGGAGAATTGTTTTAGATGGTTTTGACATGCAAAATGTAGAGTGATTTATGTGCACCAGTAAGAAGTGATAGGATTGTCCTTGGAAGAGGCTAGGACTAGGTGGATGAAAAGAAAAATATAATAAGGTAGAACAAACGCACATGTAGTTTCTAAATTAACAGAATAAACTTGGATATGTTGTTGTGAGGTGATGTAATGGAATGTTTCAAGGATAAAAAGTAGAATTCTGCTCTTTCTGTACTATTAAGGAGTTATCCACATTTGAATCCCTCTTGGTAACAGTCAACAAAAAGGAAGGAAAAGAAAACAAAAGAAGTAGTAAGTCAGAGAGATAAATGCATCATTTGATTCCCTATTTTGGACCAAAAATGAAAAATGATAAAGAAAAGATGTCACATAGAGTACAACTGTTGGAACTATGTTGCATGGACACGGATAGGCCAACACGGGCACGATATGGCACTATACACAATAGATTCTAGAAATTACAAAGAAAATTGACCTATCGCGTCCGATACGTGTGTCCCACATGTGTCCGACACAACATGGCTTTACACTTGAAGTGTTTTGCTCTTAGGTTGTAATAGCTCTGAATTTTTCTCTCTTTGCTCAAACACTCCTAGTTCTCCTAATGCATAGTTGCAATCATGTCAGCCAGAAAACAAATTTTTAGAGCTAAAGAGCTGCTTTGTGGCATGAATAGGCTGAAAAAGCACCAAGTGATGCTAAGAGTTCAGAATAGGTTGTCGTTAGCTTAGTAGCACATCATGCTCCAATGATATGAAAATCATTAAGCATTTTTTAAGGACCTGTTGCCTGAATTGACTATTAAATATCAAGAATTATCTCTAGCTCTTCTGCCATGTAAATGACAAGTAGAATAACCATCTTATCCAATTAAGTTATCAGATCTGAAAAAAATAAAGAATACGGACTAATGATGTATAAGGAAGTTATAGGTTTTAAATTACATTACAATGCAAACAAACAATGAATTGAGGGTTTGATCAGTTGCAAACTGAATGCAGCTCCAACTGCCATAATTGATGTGCCACTTGTACATGGTATACTAACACCTAAAAGATAGCCCTTGAAAATAGTGATGTGTCATATATAACATCAGTATGAAACATGATAGAGATAGTTGCAATTCAGCCGGGGCAAGATTATTAACCATCCTTTATTGCATCATTGAAGAACCTTTTTGTCAGAACAAAAATAAATGAGGGCTTGGTGCTACTTTAAAGAAAACAGTAATTCCATTGGTATGGAGAATACCGTGATGATGATTAACAGCATCACTGTACATTGCTATATAACTTCGAAAAGTATACAAGATACAGTAAGCAAAGAACCTGATGACTGATACCATCCGCATCAGGAAGTTGATTGAGCGCCCTCCCCCCCCCCCCCCCCCCCCAACCCAAAACCCCAAAAAAAAAAAAAAAAACTGGCTAACAATTTACCCAAATTCTTGCGGAAACGATAGGTTGTACAGAAACGTAAATCTAGAATGCTCATAATAAGCATGAAATTCAAACTTGCAACATAATGTTTTCAGGAATTTCAAACAAGTTTCTTGCGATAACAAGCACGATACATATATTTAAAGTCATCACAAGTCTGCTCAACATAAGCGAAATGTGTGAACTTGCAACAAAATATTTTCAAGAAATTTTCATCTGATAACAAGTATGATACACATGTAAGATAGCACATGAGATATTTGAATGCATCAAACAAGAATGATGCTGATGATAGCAAAAAGTCATAAGGAAAAAGAGAAAACTTACTTTGGCAGACCATTAAATACAGTATCATCAAGTTTTTCATCATAATAAACAAGAGAGCTTTTGCCATGCACAACTCCTGAAGGAGAGCGCACAATCTTTCCTGCAGACCAATTAGAAGGCACTAACATTAGCACTATGCTTTTGAATAACAGCAACCCACATGCATTCATAACAATTCGGACCTCCAAATGCTTCTCCAATGCACTGCAAGCCCATACAAACTCTCAAATAAAGGTATAGAAGGCCCAAGTTCTAGTACAGTTTGTAAGGATATTCCTGAGTCTTTAGGTGTACCTATATACAATCGGAAGGACAATTGATACACTGATTAATAATAAAGAAAAGAAAAGAAAAGAATTTACCACCAATACGTACCAGGACCTGGGGAGATCAAAATCCCCCTTGGATTCTTCCTAAATAATAAAGTTGACATTGGTTCATCAATTAGCAACCCCAATCAATGCTACAAGACACGTAAAAAGTACAAAATCATGTAATAGATGGAGACATCTACTTACTTCCGCATTTCCTCCACAGTGATCTCATCATTCCGATACACCTCGAAGCTAGCTCCAAGCTCTCCCATATACTTCAATGTTAAAATGAATATTAATTTTCATTTATTTCCCATCAAAATATTTAATGCACTCAATAGAGTTGTATAATGTGGAACGTTATCTATTTTTGTTCTTTTTGTCAAATATGTTGTATGTTCATACTCCCTTCACAAATTTACAGTATTTTTTCTTCTATATCAGTTTCGAACATAGAAGGAAAGAAAAGTATCCTTGTAAACTAAATTACCAAAACTCCCCTGAACCGTTTATTAGTGAGGATCAGCTCCGCATAAATGAATCCTTTCAGTTTTGATGTTCAATATTTGTAAACCAATATCAAAGACAAAAGAAAAGTTGTGGCCACATTAGATTAGACATTTTCACACTTTAGACCTTATCAAAGACGGAACTTGAATATCAGATTCTGAACCCTCTTTGGCTTGAGAATATACAGTCATCAGTGACTACTGTAGTAGTCATTAGGCTTGCAACAATAATACAGCGCATCAAACATTCATGTAAAATTCTTTGTAAAGGTTTAAAAAAACAACTGAGCATCAGAAATTCGTGAATGTTTCTAATATTATACATTAAATACATAAATTCCATAACAGAACATTCACATATATGAGAATTTTAGATCATAGGTGGTTCTGGCTTTATTTTCAGTTTTATTAATGATTCATTAAGTTTTATTTTTTCTTATTCCACGGGTGGTTTTGCCTTATTTTGCAGTTTGCTCTTTGACTCACTGAATTTTAATTTTCCTCGATCCTGACCATTTCTAAGTTGCTTGGTCAACTCCTACTTTCCCTTAGAAAAAGAGATAACAACTTCCCTGACGAGTCATGCAAGGCATAAACATTTAAGATAATCTAAAAAATCAGAGACTATGTTCAACATATATTTCTAACCCCAATTTGGCCGAAACTTACGTTCCTATTTGAGAAAGGTAATCTAACTCATGAAAATTCTTCCCCAATAATTCAGTTGAAAATGGTTACCCAACTAATGCTAGAAACTAAGATACTTATGAATTATAAATGTAAAAGGCAAAATAACTATAAGAAGATTCACTTTCGTTAAATCAGTGTATAAACAAATGTTTACTATTTTGAACTCCATCCAAGCCAAGTAATTGGTTCCGTGAAACAATATTTCTCGAGGTCATTGCACTATTTAATGACTGCTGTGAGAGGGAAAATAAACATGGTTTACTGAACAATTTTGTTAGAAAATTAAAGCAATACCAACTCTGATTTAAAAGCAAAAGAACAAGCATAAGACATTCTGCAGAACTTGCTCCTTTTGGTAATAAAGTCCAAGAAATCTGAGAGGTGGAAATCTGCCACACCCTTGAAGTTTGCCTTCTCTGATAATGTTTAAACATTTGAAAGAAAAATCTAGGATCAAGCATTGCTATTATAATGGAGTTCATGCAATTTATATTTCTTGACCAGTTTTTTATAATGCAGGTCCGCTAATAGTTATCAAACCAGGAGCAAACCAATTATAAACGTTAACGGAAAGTAAGAAAAATCCCTTAAATTTAAAAACGCAATCGATCATAAATGGGATTTTTGTAATTATATGATCATGGAGAGAGAGAACTAAGGGGTAGTGAGCTTGCATGAGGGCAGAGATGGGATTTCGGCCCGATCAACAAACCTCTAGCTGCATCCTTGGGCTTGTATATAGGAGCTTAGGATTATATTTGAGATCATTGGAAAGATCAAATAAACAGTATGTTAAGTTTCCAACTATGAGTTTCCTTCAGGAGTACTGTTTCATTTTTAATGCAATATTGTCATCCATGTTCAATTTTCATAAACTTTTGTTCAATTAACTTAATTTAAATGCTATTAAGGTTGTCTTTTTAAAGATGACAAAGCAAAAAGCAAAATGCCAAGATAGTTCAAGAATCTGATGAACTGACAAAAGGCTAAGTGCTTCTTCCCCATTTATAAAATGTCTTTGTCTTTTGCTAGTTTTAAAAGATTTATCAGTGAGGAAATCAAATCTAGTCGTCTGTCATAGATCATTCACGAACATAACATGGTGTTCAAAACATTGAGGTCAAGGGTTGTGATGCTAACTGATCACTGATAATCCATGTAAGCTGCACCATATATTGCTGGCATGTTTGAGAATGGAAAGATTCATTTTCCCGAACATTACTACAATATCGATGGGCATGGTAATTACAATTTTGTTGGCCAATAAAACAATAACAAACAAATGTGCCTACAGAAATGCTACCAACTCCCAATAATTCATTTAATCAAATTTCTTGAATCTCTTTAATATTTTATTGTCGTCAATCTTTCTTTAGACTTCAAATGTTTCTTAAATGCTACCATGAACTTCTCTCGGTTACTTTAAACACAAAATTCAATCATATAATCAACTAAATACTCTCAACGACAAAAATATTGTGGGTTTTTAAAAAAAATCATGTTTTAATATTTATTCAAAGAAAAAACCTCCCCAAAATTTAATTACCAAAATAGACCTTTGTCGGCACCGCGTCAGATTTGAGCGCTTCCGCTCTCGCGTCGTCAAGTGACGTTGGGCGACTGCGGGGTAGTCATTTTTTAGTTCGGGTTTGACGAACTCAGGCACAAAAATGATACAATTTTAGGTTCGGGTTTGGCGAACCCGGACCTAATTTTGAAAAAGAAAATTATGTCGTCTTCCCTCGTCCTATACCTCCACTCCCCTGCGCGACCTCTTCGCCTTTCCCTCCCTGCACTCCCTCGCCAAGTCCTCCCTCTCCTCCGCCCCTCCACTCCACCTCCCCCTCGACCCCTCCTCTGTGGCTCCATCGCCATCTTCCATGGAGAAGACGGAGGCAATGCCGAGGGTGAAGTTGAGGAGGGAGGAGAAGCTCGAGAAACTCTGATAATGCTAATTTTATGCCAATAATTGCAAATCAAACGAAAAGATTGATATTAGATAGCACAAACCCTAGACCGATCAACGACATCAATATCTCTTATTATCGCTTGATGATCCATCATCCCTCTAAAACTTGAGTAGGATGCTCGAGAACTTGCTCTCAGAACGTCTCTCGCCACCATCGGAGCTCATCGGAGAACTGGTCGGGAAGAATGAGCAGCACGGCTTCTCTAGCGAGGTCTCAGTCCCTCTGATGTCAGGATCGGGATCAGAGGCTTGGTTCGGATCCTGAATCGCCGGAGCCTGGCGGTGGAGGCCGCCGGATCTCTGGCTCTCCGGTGAGCGTTTTTGGAGGAATGAGAGGATCAATTTCTTGTGCTATATTTTTTTATCAAAAAGAAAGAAAGAGAGGTTAGGTGGTGGGAATTGGATGCGAACAAATCTATGCCCGGGGTTTGATGAACTCGGATGTAAATTTTAGATATTCTTTAGTCCGGGTTCGTCCTAAAATGGCTACAAATTGGCGTCTGAGTTCGTTAAATTCAGATCAAAAAATAACTAACTCATAGCCGCCCAACATCACACTGGCGACGCAAAAACACTCAGTGCCAACGTAGTATGGAGAAAAACCTCAAAGACCCAAAGTTCCACAAAATCAAAAAGAAACTAATAGTAAAATATAATTAAACTATGCTGATTGTTAGAAGTAGGATAGATCTGACAACTAATCATACTGATCTAATTGGCCAGGTCGTGAATATCAGGTGAGAAGTTTTCCGTTCAAAAGAACGTTCCTTAATTACAGAACCACCTTTCAATTACCTTCCTTGATTACACATCAATTAACTGATTTTAGTCGGTCTCAGTATACAGTAATATTTATGAATATAACTATTTCAATATAACCAATATAAAAAACGTTAGTTCACTTATACAGCAATTGGAGTAACGTACGCATGTAGCAAATCTTCTTAAGACAATTACATCCCCCGCTACGGTGTTAACGGCTTACTGGACGCTGCTCTCTCTGATACAACACTCCTTCACGATATTTGGATAGCACTACCAAATCGTCGTATAGTCGAATCGTAGTCAATCAATACCTTCACAGGAATTTCAGTGCAGCAGGATGAAGGCAAATTTCTGAGAGAATTTTACCTTAAATTTGGAGGAATATCCACTGTAGAAAATGAGGGGGAGAGAAGAATTAATATCTTAGGAAGACACAGATTCAGACAACAATTCTATTTAAGAGTGTTGAATTTTCTAAGTCTTCTTTCAGAACGAATCTTTTCTTCAGATTTTTTTCACTTCAAAATCTGAATTCTTTTTAAAGGAAGAGGAGAGAGAACTTCTGTTATGTGTGTTTAGAATCACGGAAAGGAGCGCTATTTATAGCGCTCCTAGGAATCCGTTGAATGGAAAATCCATCCAGGAACAGTTGCGACGTTCCTGTCGAAACCGTTGCAACTGTTTCAGATAGGAACCGCTGCAGCGGTTTCTTCCAACCGTTGCAGCATGCGGGTTCGGGTAGCGGAGCGGGTCAACACCCGTTGTAGCACCGCACCTATGTAGCCCGGTTCAAAAAGAACTGGACCGGGTTGGATCCGCGCCCAAACCCAACCCAGGCCTGGAGCCGAGCCCGAGCTCCGGCTCGGGTGCCAGCGACGCCGACGCGCGCGTGCGTGGTTTCCCCGCAATCGCGCGCAAAAACTCCAAGTATCCAACGGCACACCCTTTGTTTCCATTTTTCTCTATTTAAAACACTTCAATTGTCCATCTCATATCCAATGAGTGACTAAATGTTTGAGCTACCTTTAGTCCATTTTAACTTTTAAATTAGGCAAACTTTAGACTTGAATATCTCATTCATTCAAAAAGGAATTGAACATGTGAATATACCATGTTCATCCCCAATGGAAGGAGAACGCACTCCAACCATTATCCGGCTGATTCTATCAATGGATCTTGCATTAATTCAGTTCAAAGATTCACTGTTAAATTCTTCATTTTCCCAACACTGATAAGCATTATCAAATAATTATTTTTAATATACATTGTATTATACATTATAAACAAGATTTGATTTATCAATAGTAGTAAGAAAATGTTTCACTGATATTTATATGAATTTAAATATGAGATAATATACATAAAAGAGATTTAAGAAAATATCAAGTGATATTTTTTTTCCGGGTTCATCAAATTCAGATTTAAAATGGCTACAAATGACGTCCGGGTTTGCTAAATCCTGATCAAAAAATAACTAACTCATCACTGAGCATCACGCTGGCGACGCGTCAGAGGCCAATTTTGATAATTAAATTTTAGGAAGGTCTTTTCTTAGAATTAATTTTAAAACGTGATTATTTTTATAAAAAAAAGCCCAAATACTCCCTTTTCTTATCAAAAAAAATGGCTTTCCACATCTCATTGATAAATCAATCAAAACAACAAATAATAAGAAAAAAGAGAGTCACCTGGCAGAGATTGTACGTGAAGCTATCATAATTGTCAATAACGACGATCGGCCTCTCCTCTTTCCTATCCGCAGCCGGAACCCTAACTCCATCAACTCCAGCCGCCGCCGATCCCATCACAACACTCGTCTTCACCCTCTTAATCGCCAAACAAGCATTTCCAACCCCTAAAACATTGTAATTTAAAAGCAAAAACACAAAATCAAAAACAAAAGCAACAAAAAGGGATCACGAGAGGAATCAAATCTCACTCACTCGAAGCTAGGCCGCATCTGGCGCCCCCGATGAGGGACCGAGGCCTAGCTTGGATTTGGTGAGAGAACGGCGAGGGGTTTGCAGAGAGGGAGAGAGAGAAAGAGGAAGCCATGGGGGAATTGGAGCGAGAAAGAGAGGAGAGCGAGTAGGGGTGGGGGGGTTGAAGGAGGAGGGTTTTGGGCGATGTCATTTTCTTTTTTATATTAGTTGTTTTTGTTTGGGTCTAGGTCACGCTCCCGCTCCTCTGCTGCGCTTTTCGCGGTCCTTTTTGACGATTCCTTCCTTTATGTGAGGTTTTATATATAGAGGTCAGGTGCTTCGCCTGCTGTCCGAATCCGCTTCCTTCCCTTCTGCCCATGGGCCTTATTAATGAAGCCTCTGTGTAAAAGAATAGGATTGAATAGGGGCTGTTTGTTTCGTCGTAAAAACGTAAAATCCGTAATTCGTAAATGACTTACAACCCAGTTACAACTACGGCGTTTGTTTGGACCGTAATTCGTAAAAGACTTACGCAACTCAACTACCACTCACTTGCAACTCAATTAGCACTCACTTACAGCCCAGCTACAGTTAATTTTGTGGTCATGCAAATTTGTATTATTTTTTATGTTAATATTAAAAAAATTTAATATTAAACATTTTTAATATTAAAACTTTTTAAATCACCAAATAGTTATTTTTGTGGTGAACTTTTTCACTTACGACTTACACATTATGACCACCAAACACCGTAAATACAATACACTTTCTCACTTACAATTTTATATTACCAACCAAACACCATAAAACTTATATACATGTAACTCATTTACAATTGTAAAAGATTTTACCAATTACGACTTACGAATTACGGCCAATTACGACAACCAAACAGACACATAACTGAACGTCACTCCAACTGTGTTTTTTTTTTTTTTTTTTTTTTCCCATTTACTTAGAAATAATGCAATAAAATTGTAGAAATTGTGTTTAATTTAAAAATATACCTTGAATTTGGTAGATGCATCGAAATGAACAAATAATTCAATCCGTGGGTGCCACGGGATCCGGATTATCTGTGGATATCCGTATCCGGAATCGAGACCGCATCCGAATCCACCTCGATTCCGGATACGGAAATGATTTTTTCACGTCTGTTAATATTTGTATCTGTATCCGTATCCGAAAGTTAGATGCGGATACGGATATGATAAAAGTAATATCATATTCGTATCCGATCTGATATCTGAATGTTGGGTGTTTGATAATGATATCCGTATGGAAGAGGCTATTCTTCAATGAGATAAGACATTAGATTTTGATATTTTGAGTTGGTGAAAAAATAATAATGAAAAGTATTTGATTCTTGCAAGAGTAGCATGAGATATTTTGAGTATTTCGACATCAACCGTGGCATCCGAATAGGCATCTAACACCGGAGGTCGTGTAATTCATTGTTATAGAATCGAATGACAATGGATACGATGAAAGTATTGATATGTGCATAATAAAATTCATAGTATGTATCACATTTAATATTGTTGTAGATCAGATAGGAAGTAATATGAGTATACCTGTTTAGTTTAATCCTTAATCGTATCCTTTTTTACATATCTGATTAGTATTCACATCCGATTCGCTAATATCTGATCCATATCCGATATTCGATTTTGACGGATACGGATATCATTTTTTCACATCCGTCAATATTCGTATTTGTATCCGTATTCGAAGTTGGGTGCAGATACGGATATGGTAAATACAATATCCGATCCGAAGGCACCCCTATGTGGAGCGCTCAGGTCTCCAAAGAATTGGTTTTTTAGGTTCTTGACGATGGAATGATATACTTGTAAGATAAATTAAAAACATGAGGGTGTATAGAAAATAGGCACAATATAAGAATAAATATGTATTGTAATCAAAACTTATGATCATACAAGCTAAAAAACAAAAAAAAGAATTACGCTACAACCGCCTATTTTGCTTCATAATTAGGACGGAAAATCAGATTCATAATTTTATTCACTACAGTCCCATCCACGTCAGCAGAATTTGATTCCTCTTAACCATCAATTCTTTATATATTTTCATTTTATCTTTTACTCTTCCTCATCGTCCCTAGTGTGGATTTTTTTCTCAACCCTAACCCAGACGCAGAGTAATTCGCGGGTCGATCTGTGCACTCAGGTCACCGTGAGGCTGGAAAGGAGCGGAGAGCCCCTTCCCAGCGTCTTAGGGGGAGCCGCTGGACCAAATTTTTTTAGATCGACCTTCGCAGATCTCGTGCTTGCAATGAGTTTTGCTTGAGTCTGTGATCGATGTGAAAGTTAGATCTGAAAAAATTGGGAATTATTTGATGTCAGTGAACGAGAATCTGCTGATGATGGTGATGCTAATATGAGGGTTACGACTCATGATCGCAGTCCTATGCAAGGACTGTGACTATAATCGCAGTCCTTTCATTAGAAGTCTGGGGCTATTATCATAATCCTTTTATTAATTGAAATTAAGGCGTTTTGTGGATTTTGATCATTGTCGTAGTCTCATGTAGGCTGAAAATTGTATTTTTATGAGATGAGCGATCATGGTCGCAATCCTAATAAAAATAAAAAAAAGCATTTTTGTGAGGATTATGATCATGGTCGCGGTCGTACAAAGACTAAAAAATATTCGTAATAATGAGGACTGTGATCATGGTCACAGTCTTATAAAGACTAAAAAATAGGGTTTTTTTTTTTTTTAGGACCGTGGTCATGGTCGCTTTCCTCATAAAGAGGGCTGCGATCATGATCGCAATCCTATAAAAACTCAAAACATGACATTTTTGTGAGCACTGCGATTATGATTACAGTCCTCAGAAATAGGACATTTTGTGAGGATTAGGACAATCCTAAAAATAGGGCATTTTTATGAGGACCGCGCAGTTCTCATAAATAGGGTACCAAACAGTCCGCATTTTCAAAGTGTTCCATTTTTTCGAAGCGATTATTCTTGTGCATTTGCGTCTTTTGCGCTGAGAAGCACTTCTATGTTTGACACATGGGTGTACCTGGTTGGTTTAAAAAAGGAGATAACTGGAGCGAGTAAAATTATGAAGTTGAGGTTTTCTAATTACGATTTGACATAGGGGTTGTAGCGAAATTCTCAAAACAAACCTTCTTTTTTATTATTGATTTGATGTAAATAAATGTAAGAAAATAGGTACAATACAGTGATAATATGTATTATATTCAAAACTAAAGATCATATGTGCTAAAAAAAAACTTCTTTTTATTAATGTTTTATGTAAAAATAAAGGGTTGTAGAAATGGACTTTTTTCTCTTATGATATTGTATGACCTTTTGGAAAAGGGTCAAGGAGGCACCCTTCAGCAATTGAAAATTCATATAACTAACTAGAGCAATGGCCGCATCGTCATAACTATTATGTCCCGGGCACATGCTATGCACATTTAAATAAGATTAAAAAGAAATTAATAATAAAATATAATTATCATATGTTGATAGTATTATCAAATAATTATTTTTGTAATATACATTGTATTATACATTATAAACAAAATTTGATTTATCTATGATTTATCTATGATAGTAAGAAAGTGTCACTTCCCACTTCCGTTGTTCACACTTCCCACTTCCGTTGTTCATCCAAATATCAGAAAAGGAAAATGAAAAACTCTCTTTTCTTTTCTCTTTACCTTTTTACACAACTGTTTTCTCATTCAAAGAGTGCTACAGTTAATTTTTTTGTCATGTAAATCTCTTTTGTAATAAGTTACAGCTAAAAAACAGTTATTTTTGTGGTCATGTAAATCTTACTTGGCATTCTTCTTACAGTTCCATTTTTTTCATAATTAATTTTTATTTTAATATTATTTTACGGTCAAGTTTTTGGCCAATCTTTTCACTTTCACTTTTACATTACTAATCAAATACCGAAAAACACAATATATTTTTTCACTTTTTAACTACCAACCAGACACCGAAAAAGATACGCACAAATTTTAATTTTTCAAAAGGGAAAAAAATATACTTCCCACTTCCTCACTCCCGCCAACTTCCTTGAATCCAGACAGCCCCAACCATTGATCATTTAGAGTGAGATATAAATAGTGTATAGAAACCGCAATGGGACAGTGAAGTGCAAGCTAGTCAATCCTAACAATAATTATTAAATATAATTTTTACATTTTTTCTGAGGGCATTACCCTGGAGCACTTGTGAGTAAGTCTACTATAGCTTTTGTATCATAGTTGCTCAAGTTCTTGTTCTCTTCTCTGTTTGTTGTTCTTAAATATTTCTTTTTTATGTTATTCCACACAGTTTGGAGTTCTGGTTTTCATCTTCGTCATTATTAAATATTAGCCAGTAACGTAGCCACTAACTTGAAGATGTTTATGCCTTTTGTAGGAAATTCACTTCCTCAGACTGATGTAGAGTTCTTATTTAGTATTCTATGGTACCTCAATTTTCATTTTTAACCATTAGAATGGCTTTGTAACTTATTATTAGAGACTTATAAATCAAATTTAATACTCTATAATAACTTTTGGTACAATTTTTTTTCCTAGAAAGCTTAACTCTTGGTTCTATGCAATGTACTTCACATATGGTGAATTTTGTGTCTTTAATCTTAAGTCAAGTTTTACCCTCCTAATTTACTACGAGAAATTAAATATGATAATCACATTAAGTTTCACTTATTTGATTTTTGTTATTGTATTTGTAACCAACATATTTATGTGCTTTCATGTTTTAATAACAATAGAGTTATGAAAATTCTGATTTAAATTATGAATGCTATAATTAAATTTATGCACTCAACTTTAGCTCTATACCTACAAATTTATCTATACTTCTACTTTGTATATTTTGTAATTAAAATTGTTATACACATATTGTATTGCAATATAGAATTTTGAGTGCATAATTCCATAGTGATAAATGTTAAAAATAAATAAAAGAGTAAAATTATATTTTTCTCATAGATTTTACTATTGGGAATTTTTAAGTCTTCTTTTAGAAAGTGGAAATTATTTTTAGTATTATAAATTGTGTATATATTCAGAGACTTAAATCGAATGCACGTACGATGATAATATTTTGCATTTTTACTCACAAACAATTTGAGATTTTCTTTATAGAAGTTTTACGAAGGATAAATGTGGAATTGAACTCCGACTCCAACAAAAGATGATATATGAAAAATTGACAATTAATTATTTGTGTTCTTCAGCCTGGTAGGTTGAATCTAATATATACTTTCATTCAAAAACTTTTTCAGTTCTGATTAAATCTCTCATCCACTCAAGAAATATGAGTTAGTTTCTCTTATGAACACATGACTAAATAAATTTTTTTTATATCTTTAAATTGATTATTCGATATGTAGGAAATTATATTTCCCTTGAGATATGAAAGACAAATTGATATTTGTTTTATACAAGCACGCATGCAAACACATAGATAAGAAAAATATATCTTAGACGTGTGTAAATGTGTGTTGTTCAAGCATCATGCTTAGATACATTTCTTTCGAGCTATGAACCCGTAACACATGTATTATCTACTGGGATATGAACAAGTTT